>CM060935.1:585560663-585820663 GCA_030765085.1 Allium cepa
GAAGTAATTAATATAATTCATTTGTGGTTAATTAAATTAATTAGAGATGGTGTGGTTGATTAATTATGCTTATGAATGATTGAATGATATTGTATGCCTTAGATTTGTTGATATCTCTGGTATGTGATATGTGATGTTATGTGTTATAACGGTGTCATCTTGTATTTAAAGTTTGAATTGTATTTCATTTGAATAACTTGGGTTAAGATGATATGGGATTCGAAGGAATCGGGGTCGGGTATTAGTAATACCCGAAACCACTTCAATTAGTAAACTAAATTATTTATAAATGTGGATATGTGAAATTATACAGACTGGAATGGAAAGAATTGAGTAACATGGACATTTAACCTGAGATTGATGTGTGTGATAAATGTTGACTATAAGAACTCATAAAGAGTATGAGTTACGCTGATAATTCACTTAAGATATATAGCTTGGTATTTCATATTATATGGGTTTACTCACGCTGATTTCCAGCCTGACTCGGGTGTTTCTTTGATGTAATGCTCGGGTCAGACAGAGTATTACAGATTTTTAGGTTAGAACGTTCTAGAGTTCAGGAGGCGAGCTGGATGGAAGGGACGTATGGTGTGCATTCCGCTGCGATATATTATAGTTGTCTGGGCTAGGTTGATTTTATCTGTCCAGTGTGTTATGTAAATATTGTAACTCTGATGTATTGATATAAATAACTGATAAGTTTCCCTTGTATAACTATTATTATTTGATATTATATTTTGATCCGCTGCGAATGTGAGAATCTGAGTTTTTGGTGTTTTTGTTACTTCTTTTCCTTCTATCTCTTTTCTTCTTTCCTAACTATTTGGAATTTTCGTTATAGAAAATTCTGGGTCGTTACTCGTCCAGACCTACGCCATTAGGTCATTGGGGTGGGTAGACATGTGACCCATTCTAGAGAGCTCCAGGTCATGGATCAGGTTAAGTGGTCGGCTGACCCATCCCCACCTAACATTCACTACTGAAACCTCATGAAACCACTTTATTACTATAATGATGATTTGTTAATCTACTTATATATAAGTGATTATCATATGGATATTGTATACTAATTAATAATCTATAAAAAACCTTATAGTATTAAGTTGAGTCATTATTAATTATTCAATAGGAGATGCATAGTTTTTTGAACTGTTATTGTAAATATCATTTTTATTATCTTCCCTTATCATTGTAAAAACATTGTTATTTACATTTGATATAAAATTTAGTGGAAAAAAATAAAAATAAAAATATATACATTAATACACAATTTTGAATCAATATATAGTTCCTTACCTAGTTTTTGGACGGGGTGTGTCTACCTTGACCTGTATGGGTTTTGGGCTCGAGGCAAAATTCTCGATGCACACCGGGTCTATAGGGCGGGTCCGTTGCCAACTCCATGGCGAGTCTGAGGCACAAAAAATTTGCACCAACCCATACCGTTGGTATTGCTAATTAGAGGGATGTATTTCACAAACACTTGAGGGTATTCATAGTGGATGCGCAACATTGATGGAGACACCAGGTGAGTAATCTCGGTGCTAACGAGGAATTCTAAAGGACAGTCGGGTTCGTCGCAGCACGATAAAAGGCTATAGAGTAGAAAGGAGCCCGGTACTAATGGGAATTCTTGAATGCATGATGTGGTATAGGTGAATGTTGACGCATTATGATAAGAAGTATTTTACCACTACAGTCGAGAGGTGAACAATGATTGCATATGATGAGTTACACAGCGAGTTCGCATTTCCACGTTCTCCCTCTCTAGGCGTAGTAGTGGCTATATGTATTCATGAAAGGGCGGTTCCTATACTAGTAATAGTGAAAAAAGTCCTAATTCGCCAGACTTTTTTCTGACCGACTCCATCTTTTCCATTTTTTCCCCACCATAGGATGACATGTTAGAGGTTTATTGGGCATAGTATATGGAGAAAAGAAGCTTCACATTAGAGTTCTCATATTATACATTGTTCCTCTTGTAGTCACCTAGTGTATTAAATGGCTGTAAAGCTTATGTTGTACTTTAAAATGATGTATGCATAAAACAAATATTTTGGAGACTTTTTTCTGAGATGTCTATTTTTGTGTACTTATATTTTAGTTCCTTTCACCGTGAGATATGAAAGTGTAGAATGTCTTAGAACTTTCCCTTATAATTATGCCATGTAATTTTTAAAAGTCCTAATAGATTGTATTTCTCGGCACGACACAAGGACGGAACCTACACTAAGCTTTGAATGGGTGTGTTGGGAAGTGTTGGTTTTTAGATTTGGTATCGGAGCTTAGATTTAAGATCTCGTAGGATTTAGGCATGTATTAAGTTAACATACTTGAAAAGTTTATGAAAAAGTGGTTTTTCAAAAGATTTTCCAAAATGTTTTTTGAAAAGTTTTCAAAAATGGGTTTTGAAAAATAATGTGTGTGCGTGCGCATATATATAAGTTTTCAAAAATATATCCAAATATTATATCTATATATCAAAATTTCTTTAATTTGTGCCTATACTATATATGGGAAAGTTGAAATTAATTCCTATTTACAAATAGTGAGAATGTATACAAGTTTTGGAGGAATGGCTTAGGGAAGGCAGTTAGGATTCCGAGCATGAACATCCATATATGGTTTTATTGGTATGTATAAGCAAGGAGATAAGATGAGGAAAATCTGACTAGGGGAGCTAATTATGATTTTCTGGTATATGTATTAGCACACAACACCCTATACATGTGAGCATATAAGGCGGTTATTGGCATATCCCTTAAATAGGAAACAACTGTCGGTTAGAATAAATGATAAGGTTATAGTAGCCGATGTGGAAAAATAATTTTTTTATGTTTATAATGGTTTACCTTATAAAAAAGAGCTTGTAGAGTTTTTTTATATCAAATAGCAGTAGCAAACATATAATGGAATTAAGGGTGAACAAAAAAGATTAGTACCAAGGGACCATATAATAAGAGTAAGATGTCAACAAAGAATAAAAGGAATATGGAAGAGGACTTTACAAACTCAAGGAAAATTTCCCATGTCAAAATTAAACTTGATTTTCATATTGATAATAGTTGCAAGAACTCATATTTACTTAAAGGTATGGCTAGATCATTTCCATATTGAAGTTGGGCATCGTGTTGGAAAATAAACTTGAGTTAACCGTGTTTGAAAAGAAGGTTAGAAACCTTATGCACTTAGGGCGTTGTTAAATATCAGAGGACATAGGTAATTAGGTTGTTATTTTCTACTCCAACATAACTGATAAACTAATGAAAATGTTTTCTAAAAGATTAGAAAGGGTAGATATATGGTATATTAAATAATAAAAAAATTAGTTTAAGTTTTTATATGAAATAGTTAGGTAAACATTATGGAATGACACCAAGGATGTCATGGATGCAAGATTTATTTAGTTAGAGTGAAAAAGGGACATGTAGAGTCTAATTTAATCCGCATTAAGAGTGTTAGTCAATCTTAAATGGAACAGTAAGTACAGACTTGGCGATATAGCAATAAGATATTAATTGGTATAATATAAATAAGAATAGGGTACTTATAGGCTACAGGCTGTCCAGGTATCATGTTGTCCCTATAAGGATATGGGCAGACTAGGTGGACAAAAATGAAAAGTATCTATTTTATACATGTTATTGGATTTGTATCATAATAGTTGTGTTCCATAGATGCCTGGATGTGAATCTTGGAATAGTAGGGTTGAATGTTCACATATTTGAGTACGAAAAACAATAGGTAGTAGTTTCTAAAACTTATATATTATGTTATAGCTCCAGATTGGTCGACTCAAATAACTTAAGAAAGTAAAACAAAGTGAAATTAGCCATCATATTAAATTTCTAGATAATTGATATGGATTAGTAAACACAAATTAGAATTGTTATAAAATGGGATCATAATTTACATAGTATTTTAGTTCGTTAGAATGAACTGTGTAGCAATGTTAATTTCTATAAATTGTCTAGTTTTAGTATAAGAATGTATCGTTTGAAATAACAAGGAATATACCCAAACGAGAGATATACAAAATAGGGATGCTTATCATATTTTATATTATCAGTTTCAATAATAAACAAAAGGGATATTTCCTTTTAAGTCCAAACATAACACAAATCCTCTTTTGTATAATTTATAAAAAGTTACAGCGTTCACATTCCTGCTTGGAAAAGTGTTGTTCCAATGCATTAAAATGCAAAATCTCTAGGTATGCACCAAAGTAATGGTCATCATGTTTATTGGATTAAAATGGCAAGACGCCATTCCACATTAAGTTGACCCAATCATAAAATACATAAGAATGGTTGGAAAAAGTGTTAAGAGATTACGTTTGGTAATAGGGCCTCATTCATGGAAGCCTAACTTAGAATACATAGTCATGCGCATAATAATTACACAAAATGAAATACCCCTTAGGTGATTATCATCAATGATAGAATGATTCTAGGCGATAGCTCTAATCAATTTTAGGACTTCCATTGTTAAGTCTGAATGAGAAGATAGATCCACGTAGACCATAAACATGACATCTAGGTACCACGATTTTTGAAAGATTTAGAAACAATTCAGAGTTAAAGAGATATGACTTAATTTGAGCCAAATTGGGAATGGAGTTATGCTATTTTTAGCATTTGGAAAATCACCAATTTGCATAGCCATTAGACAAATTGAGATATAACAAAAAGCTAAGTAGTAAGTACCATTGAAGAAGACAATATCCACATCTGAGTTTTCTCACTTGATAATTAGGCGTTGAGGTTATGAGGTATACCATTGGATGAGTTAAGACAGTATGTTGTGCATTTTATATTTCATAGAACTATAGTTCGTGGGAGCATACTTGTGCTCAAGTTATTTAGCATGGTGTTGGACAACTTCATTCAAGTTAGTAGCAAGGATTGTGAGAGGTCACTGATGCACATATAATTGAATTGAGAATTTATGCCAATAGTAAAAGTCAACAAGATTGGTCGGGATTTGATTCATAGAAGGGCAAAGACTGCAAGAGATAGGTAAGAAGCAAGTATTGAAAGGAGACATATGAGGTAGTCCGAGGAGCCAAGTATTTTATAGTCTATGAAGCTGAGTCCATAATTGGAAAACAAACAAGTAGAAAATCCCCAAGGAAAGATAGAGCACGGCTAAATTATAGAGAAGCTGTCATTAGGTATTTAAGGAAGTGTCTATGTGATGCAATTACTAAGATCAAGTTGTAAAGGACAGGTTAATCACTTGTTCGCTACCATAATGAAATAATTAAACTGGTTAGAGTCCAGTAGGCAGAAAATCCAGTTGAGAGTGCATGGGAGCTTGAGGAAAAGTTCGAGCTATCTATCCCGAAATTTTTCTAACATATTTCCATTTTATTTGGAAGAAATTATTTTGTATATAGGTTATAGAATAGGTAGAGACCATTGGATGGGAGGAATGGTTGTAAACATGTCAATAGGATATGTTATGGATAATGGATACTAGTAGATGTATTTGGATGTATTGTTTGGATTGTATTATTTTACATGTTTAGGATAGTATATCATCTAGGTAGCACATATACATTCACATCATCCCTTATTATTGTCTAGCTTATTTTATATGATTCATATGGATGCTTGGTTGTTTTTTTATCATGGATATGGATGTTGCATATAGATGGAATGGTTGCGCATGCATGTGGAATTGCAAATATACTTATTTAGAATGTTGCATACACCTAGGATCCATAGAATGAGCACTTGCATGACAGGAGGTCGACTGGATCAGTACTACCTACTTTTTGCATTAGTAAAGGTTCACATGCATTTCACATTGCATTTATATGTACATATTGCATTAGAAAATTTATAAGCACAATGATTGATGTGGATGATGGATGAGTAGATGGTTGAAATTATTGGTTATTTTGTGTATAAGTCATAATTTTTCATCCTTTAATATTTTGGGGGCAAAATCCTCTTAAGGGGGGAGAATGTAACACCTCGAAAATTTACGTAAAATTTAATAGAAAGAAGAAAAAGTACATTTCAAAATCAGAGTTCGGTGGAGAAGTTACGGGTATGGGAAGGTATAAAATAAATTTTAAAAAGAAGAAAAAAATACATTGGTCAACCCTTGGCTTTGCATGGTCGACTGGTATAGGTCGACCCTGGCCCTCCTTTGGTCGACCATGCAATGTTAAAAAGTGGAAAACTTGGAGCATGCACGGACGACTCTTATAGTTCATTACGGGTTAATTTTTAATGAACGAACCCGATAACTGTAATTATCTCCTAAGCTAAATCTAACGCCCTAAACTATTTTGCAAACCATATAAATACTAGCCAACTCAAACCTTAATTCTCACATAAATCTATGCAGTAACAAAACTCTGTCAAAATTTGCCCTCTTCTCCAAACTCTAAAATTCTTAAAAATAAAAATGGAATCAACCAAAAATAATACAAAAAGTTTGGATCTAGGTAGTGTAAGGGAAACCAGCATTCGAAGAGGTGATTCTCAAGCAAAGCAAATAGAAAAAGCTTAAGCTTGAGGTGGGTAAGGACAACTTTGATAAGATGATTATTATATGTAGATTTAAAATATTTTAATTGATTTAGGTTGCTTGAAATATAAATTTAATTATATATAACCCTAATTTTGAATATGCAATCTAGACTAGAACTGAAGCACTGTAAACTTCTAATTGAATATTGATGTATAAGCTATTTTACTATTAGACTTATAAACCCTAAATTAATAAACTCCAAATTGAATAACTAATTGAATATGAATTGGTCATCGAGTAATTAGGGTCTAACATCTACTAATAATAAGTAAGCAACAAACGAGAATCAACAATTTTAAGTTCCTAAAAATCCTAATTTTACTACACGAACGATCGACCTTATAAACTTCGCGGTTGACCTGTAGTGGTCAACCGTAAGGGAAAATTGGTCGGCCATTTAGCATAAAAATTGCACATATTGAACCTCGGCCTAAGGCTCAAGTTAAAGATTATAAATTATATAATTTCATAAAAAACTATATAAAGGGAGAATAGATTGTTTGAGCCAATTTTGGGCTAAGTACGCATGTTAGAGACTATGGGGAAGTTAGTTCTCAATCAGCGGACAATAGGTCATCGCAGTTTTTCGGGTAACAGTTATACCCAAATAAGAACTAAGAGTTGATTAAGCCAATGTATTTCATAAACACTCAGAAGGTGTTCCGGAGTGGATGCATGACACTTATGGAGACACCAGATAAGTGAGCCTGGTGCTAATGGGGGTGTAACGACCCATATTTTTTTAGTTATTTTAGACTATTAGATTTAACAAAATTAATGAATAAAAATGGTTAAAAATAAAGGTTTAATGATTTTGAATGTAAATTATTGGATACGAACTTGAATAAAATTTTGAAATAAACTAATTTCGAAGATTAAGTAATAATAAGTATTGAAAGATAATGCTATGTATTGAATGTGTTTACAATCAATAGTTAAATTAAATAATAATGTTGAATTCAGTAGATGGAAATAAAGTAATTGGTTGATAACTAAAATTTATTTAAAATCTAATATTGAAATTTGTGGAATATCAAACAATTAAATTATTTAAATTTAATATTGAAAATTATTTGAATAATTGAATTCTGAATTTAATACGATTGAAAATGATATTTAAACTTGATGTAAATTTTATTTAAACAGCAATGGAGATCGTTAATAGTTAAAATTGGATTTAAAAGTGAATAATTAGAAATCAGAAATTTCATATTATAATCGAGACGTTAAGATAGCGATCCAAGGCACAGTCCTGAAATTTGACGAAACATGTTCCATTGGATCCGTAACAGTGTATTATTATTGGATTTTAAATTTCGTAGCATTTGGAGTTACCGTTTGGTCGTACGGAATAGAACGCGTTGAAATAAATATCGAAAATTTAATATTTTATATCGACTCGAAAAGCTATCTTCCACATACGATCGAATCAGGCCTCGAAATATGTCTCATTGTGTTTGGAATTAGGGTAAAACATTATAAATGCCAGGCGACACGGTTTGTTTGGAGTTCCTCCGAAAAATGTGTGAAAAGTTGAAAATAATAACAAAATAATATGTATATACATGTATGTATATGTGTTCACAACAATAAAGCCTAGGCTAACGCAGACGTGCCTCCATTATCATTTATTGGCCGAAAACCATATCCTTCTATGCTCATTTCCTCTCAATCCATCGAGAATTAGCAAAGGGTTTCTAAATGAAAGTCGAAGAGGGCAATAAGATCTACGAATCCATATGGTTGAGATCGAAAACGGAGCTTCATGGTGGTCGAAATCTAGGTTTGAAGGGCGTTCATGCATGTTATTCGAGAAGAGGAGGAGGCCAAGTTCTATAGGGCTTTGGGCAGCGGTGCTTTAGCCTTAGGGCTTCGAAACGAGGGTAGCCGATCGTCCTCTCGACGGTCGTAGGTGGAGAGACCATCATTTTTTTCCGTGTGCGATGGTTAGGTTGCGTTCGTCTACTGGGGAAGAAGGAAGCATAGTGTGCGGCCAGATCTTGCTAGAGATAAACAACGGCCATGATTTGTTTGGTATAGAAATTAAAAAGAAATTAGTAATTTAATTATATATTAAGTCGTATATACATGTAAATATCATATCTTGGTTATACGAGGCCGGAGTTGGACGAACAAGTAGCGTTGGAACTGTGGCGGCGAGTTCTTCATCATGGAACTAATTTGGAGTCATTTGGAGCTAGTTAAAATTTTAGGTTAAATCGAACGTCGCTCGATTTGATTTAAAATTGATAACTTAAGGTGAGTGTTTTATAACGCTCACAACGTACTTGAATATTTTTATGCTAGTTATATTTGATTTTATGAAGTGATGTTAATTGATTGGTCTTTGTTTGATACATTTGTTTGTCATCTGAATTAACCATTATAAATTAAAATTTGACAGTTAAAGTTGAAATTGAAATTGAATTGCCAGTAAATTACCTAATAGTAATAGCTATAAACTGTTAAAAATTATATTATCTGTTTGTATGGTTGATTGTGATGGATGCAAAGTGGTTGTTGTTTGGACATTTATTTGTTTATATATATATATATACATATATATATATATATATATCAATCATGTTGTCACCCTTTATATTATTTACAATGTATAAAACTGTAAATTGAATTGCTTTGAATAAATTAAGAAATAGGTTGAAATGATATATACCCATGACATTGTGACTTGGACTTAAATGATAGATATCCAACCCTGAAATTTAATTGAAATAGTTGATCACTTGGCTATAGGATGGAAAATTATATACGGACACCGGATTGGTTAAATTAAATGATTTTTAAAATCCTTGCTTTAGAATTATTTAAATGGTTTTGATTTAAAAGAAATAAAAACCAAATTTATAGAAATCGAATTAATCACGGATTTGAGTTTCAAATGTTGAAATAAAATTTTGGTTAAATGAAAATGTTAAATAATCGAAGTTGAGATTTTGAACTTAAAATCGGATTATGGTTGAATTTCATAAATTGGTTTGTTTTAAAAAAATTGAACTTTTATTCACACTTTGAATAGTACCAAGTAAAAGTGATATAAAATGATATATCGAAATTGAGCTCGGAATTTAATGATATTTTAAAATTGGATTGTAAATTGAATATTGATGTTATATTTAATTTAAGTGATTAAATCAATATTTCGAAAATTTAACTCAAAATTTATATAAATATAAATAATTTAAAATTGAGTATTGAATTGAAATTATTTAAAATTGAATTGAATTAATCAGATTTGAAAGAGGAATTGAATTAATTGAAATTGAAGTTGAACTTGATTTGAATTGAAATGGAGATTGAATCGATTGAATGGAGATTGGAATTGGTTTGAATTGGGAAGTTGGAATTGAATTGGTTTGACTTTGAAATTATTTTCAAATGAATTATTTAATATAAAACTATTTAAAAGCTATCTTCTTAAATATATAAATTATTTTGGTTCCCAAATTATTTTTCTTTAGAAACCATTTTAGTACTTAAACTATTTTATATTAAGCTATTTCAACTACTTAAACTATTTTAACCATTAAAACCATTTAAACTATTTCTGACTATTTTTATTATGTAAACTATTTTAAAACTATTGAAACTATTTTTCAAAAATTCAAACTGCTCAAGGGTAGAGTGTTACTTATAAATCATGGATTTAAATACGAAGTTGGTTAAATGAAGTTATAACCCAAAATTTAAATTCGAAAAAAAACTTCGGAATTGAAAACGAGAGATTAAGGCGAATATGATTTTGAAGTAAAATTGTATATTTTGAGTAAATATGATGATTCCAAAATGTATTTGGTTTTGAAGCGAATATGATATTTTAATATAAAGTATGAACTGTTTTCGAAATGTAAAAGTACTAATTGGTATGAAAAATGACGTTTGGTTGTTAAAGAGACAAGAGCCGAATATGGGCATACTATTTGTCGATACCGTAACCATTCTAACAACTGTGTACGTGGAGGACATCCAGAATGAATTGGTTGGATTTGACGGCGATTGCTGGATTTGAAGAAAGAGAACAATGATGGATAGACCCCCGCACTTGTGCTAATTTGAAATCACTAAAACAGGATGGTTTGACAAGGCCAAGTGGGCTAAATACCCCGAGCGGACATCCATTCTTCGATTTTCTTGGACTCAGTCCATTTTATTAACCTTGTTGTTGGTTTCGATTGGTGCATTTTATTTGGGACTGCCTCCCTTTGACTCGATATAGGATGGATGGACGCGGTGGACGGTCATGGCTATGATGCATTACCACCAACCCTGCGACCCGGACTGGTAGATCCTACCTTGGATATTGCCTCATGTGCCTTATCATATTTTTATCATTAAACGAGACCCATACGATTTTGGTTCAGTGTTGTCATATCACGGCGCATCCCAACCCACCGACCCTTTAGCTGGTGTTTTATATGCAAACTATATGACAACGCTTAAAAACGCGTTTAGGGGGATCAACGTAAAGCCTTAACGCTAAGAAAAATATTTATTTTATTGATTAGGCATTACATATATAGCATACTCTACTATATAAAAATATTTTGAAGGATCCTTAGGTGATGGAAAATCCCGTAACATCTCTTGAGTTATTGCACGCACATTATACACTGGATAGGAGATGTGAAATCCCATAAACCTCTCTGACGCCGTTACATTCATGTTATATGCGATATCGATTTGACTTACATAAGTATATTTTAGTCCTAACTCGAGTTTTTTGTATTTTCATTATGCTTGGGTCAGTCCTGAGTTTTTCAGCTTATTGAAGATTTATTCTGGTGGATGAAGACAAAGATTTGGTATACTATTACTATTATTATTCCTGCATCATGTTGTTTGCTGCATTACTTATGTATCTATGATGTATTCATATAACTCTAGTAAATTTTGAATAGATTATAATCAAATTTATTGTATAAACAGCTTCATGAACTGTTTGCTTGATTTTTATAGAATTTATCATTTCGCTGCTAAATTCTATGTATGTTTCCTCATCTTTTCTCTTATTTTCTTATTTAACTCCATTAACAATCCATCCTTTTGAATGGTTTGAGTTGACATGTTTGGTTCATTGTCGATTTAAACTGTATAAAAAGGTGGGTCGGTACAGGGGGATTCTAAAGGACAATCAGGCCCGATACAGCATGACAAGAGGCTATAGATTAGAAAGGAGCCTAGTGTTAATGGAAGTTCTTGTACGTATGGTTCTAGCACGACATTGTATATGTGGACGTCGTGCGCAGTACGATAATAGGCATTTTGCCTATACGATTCGAGAGGTGAACAGTGAGTGCATACGATGAGTCACACAATGAGTTTTCATTCCGAGGTTCTCCCTCTCTAGGAATAGTGATTGTTATAAGTATTCATGGGAGAGTAGTTCCCATAGTTTCCATAATAGCCAACGAGTGGTGATTTCTTATTGGGTAGCTCTAGGAGCGTTATTCGATTGCTAGCTTGAGGTACGATCCATAGTTTGATCCTTGTAGTAGTTTGCACAAGCAGTAGAATAGAAATGTATTAAACAAGAGCCCTTAGGTAATGGAGCTTAGGAATTCACAGACAATGGTAGTACTACCTATGTCATTTAGAATAGTTTTGAAGTTTACTACATGTGATCCTCATATATTAAACTCATACTAATTCACTAGACTTTTTTGTGACCCACTCCCTCCTTTTCATTTTTCCCTAATACAAGATGATAAGTTAGCAGTTGATTAGGCATAGTATGTGGAGGAAGGAGCTTCACGTTGAAGTTCTCATATTATTCATTGTTTCTCTTGCAGTCGCCTATTGTATTAAATGGCTGTAAAGCCTATACTGTACTTTGAAAATAGTTTATATGTAAAACAAGTATTTTGGAGGCTGTTTTTTAGTGATGTTTATTTTTATGTACTTATGTTTTAATTCCTTCCATGATGAGATCTTAAAGTTTAGAAAGCCTTATAACTTACCCTTATAATTATGCTCTATAATGTTTTAAAATCCTAGGAGCTCGTATTTTCTGGCATGGCATGAGGCCGAAAGCCACATTGAGCTTTGGATCCATGTGTCGGGAAGTGTGGTTGTTACACAGCTCTTAATCTAGCTCCACACGCATCTATATAGACGACCAGTTCTTTATTCCCATCAGGAAAAATCAGGTAGTATTGGTTAACAATTCTTTCAACTTCACAAAGGCATCACACTTCTTCGTCCCACATACTCCACTCCTTTCTTGTTTTGTTTAGTTAATAGAGTTGTCATCTTGGAAAAGTCTTTGATAAATCACCTCTAATATCCAGCTAACCCTAAAAACTACATATGTCTATCACCATCTTAGGTTGCTTTTAATTATACATAGCTTGAATCTTGGCTGGATCAATGGGTAATCCCTTTTTTGAAATAATACATTCAAGAAACTTCACCTCTCATTGCCAAAAGTGATATTTGAAAATTTTGGCCTTTAGCCGATGTTCCCTTAAAGTCTATAAAATAATCTTCAAATACGATGCATGCTCCTCTTCTATTTTAGAATATACAAGGACATCATCGATAAAGACCACAACGAACTTATCCAGATAATTACAGAATATTCTGTTCATCGGGGTCAACAGAATATAGTGGAGCATTTGTCAAATTGAAATGCATGACTAGCCATTTTTATGATCCATATCTCATCCCAAAGGTTATTAATGGAATGCTCTCTTCAACCTTACGCAGCTGATGGAATGTAGTTGCCAAATTGAGATGAGCAAAGAACTTTCCTCCACTTAATTGATTAAGTAAATCATTAATCTTGGATAGTGGATAAATATTCTTAATGATCAGCTCATTCAGCTTCTTGTAATCAATGTAAAACCGTAACGATCTATCAGCTTTCTTTATGAAGACTGCAGATGCACCCCAAAGTGAGCTACTTGAACGATTAAAGTTTTTCTTCTCCAAATCTTCAAACTGATTTCTTGTCTCTCCTATCTCTATTCGACACATTCTAGATATTGGTTTGCTGATAGTTTTAGCACCTAGTATTAATTCAATTCTAATCTTTGCTGCTCACTTTGGTGGCAAACAAGTCGTAGGTCCAAAGACACTAGAGAACTCCCTTACTACTAGTATCTTAGCAATCTCATATTCTTTTTGAGACTTAATAGAAAATAAAGAACCACATATACTTGATTGCAAATCTTCCAATGCAATCTGAATATGCTCTTCATAGTCTGGGTGCTTGATTGTAGTTACCCGATCAACACAAAATAAATGAGCTTCATATCTTCCAAGCCAGTCCATATGTTGTATTAATCTAAAGCCCACATAGTCCATCACATGCAAGTTGCACATGAAAGAATACCCAAATAAATCTATCCTGATGTGGCTAAACTTCATTATCAAAGTATCATAACCCCCAATAGGACTAGCCTCGGGAAGAGAAGTAACCATGTAAGACACCCTCTAGTTATGATCGATCAGCTAATTTCTTGGATATAAAGCTATAGGATGCACCAGTATCAAATAAAATTCAAATAGCAATATCATTAATATAAATCGTTCCTTCCATGATTGAAGGCTTCTTTCCATTATCCTGTGTAGAAGGAACAGCTGCCTTAACACTGAACATCTTCGTTGGTTGAGCTTTGGCTAGTTAAGACAAGTCTTGGTAATATGTCCAAGTACTTTACATTTAAAGCATAGCTTCTGTCCATGGTTAGTAACTGTACACTGGTATGCATAATGCCTTCTAGAACCTCAAGCAAAGCATATCATTTTTGGATCCTCTTGTTGCTTCTGCCCAATCACCTTTTATCAGTTAATTTCTGTCCAATAGGTCTTTATCCAAAGGGTTTCTAAACACTAATCTACTCTAAGTGTTGCCCTTTCCTTTATTAGGGAAGAATATTTTCTTGAATCTAACTCTAGAAGCACTTGAATGTCTGAGTACTTCCTGACTGTCCTTTTTCTCCACTTGCTCATATTGTTGTGCTAAATGCACAATCTCTTCAAAAGAATACCTATCATGTCAGTAACTTATCCCACAATTCCTTCCTCGGTCCTCCAATGAATTTTTCATTCTTCTTACACGGTGTATTGAGAAGTGCCATTCATACCTCGACATCGTATTGAACTTGTTCAAATATTCTTAGACTAACATATCTCCTTGCTTAAGATTGATGAATTTCTCGAATAAAGCTACTTTATTAGCTTCTGGAAGTGTTACCCGACACCTTGGGCCGGCTACAAAACGACATGTGAAGATATTATTATTAGCACTAGACAAGATTTTGACCAAGAAGATCCTAGAATTATAAGGGTTTGATGCAATCGACATGTTTCGGCATCCCTGGCACGGTGCAGACGGGGGGTGTTAGCAAGTTGTCGGGCCTAAGGCAAAGCAAGAGCGTTTGGCCTGCCTGGCCTGGTGCACAGAAGTCACCTACTATGGGCGGAGGTACCTTGTTCCTAAGCCCATGAGGGAAGTCCAACCCATCTTCGCATATAAATAGAAGGGCAAAGGCACAGTGAAAGGGACCTTTTTTCGAGAACACTGGGGAGACTCTGCGCATTAAAGACGCATTCAAGACTTATCTTTTTTGCTTAGCAATTATATTCAATATACTTGGTATACGGATTGTATCTGTAATCGATTATCGAGAAAAGCAATAAAGATTAACCTCAAAGTGGACGTAGGCAATTACGCCGAACCACTATAAATCTGGTGTTCGCATTTTCTGCATTTAAATCTGCATATTATCCTTTGTTTAACTTACTTTCTTCATTAATCTCTCTACACAATCTCTCTTAACGGTGTTAGTGACCAATTCTGGTGTAAATATTTTGGTGCTTTCACTGAGAATTGAATCCTCAGCTTGATTGGATCTCATCGTCTACTACTAGATTTCCATATTCGCGAGATAGATCCGGTTGTCTACTAGAAAACTTCCTATTCTACTTAGGTTTGAAAGAAATCTAAAGGAAGCTGATAGTTGTAGATTGGATTCACTGATGTAAGCAAGATATGAGGATTGGACGTCGAAGTTTTCACTCGAGTTGAATAAAGGACGACCCTCCTCTTAAGGCAATTCGGCCGATAGCTCTAGAAAAGGCATATGCCGATCGCCCCAGAAAAGGCATATGCCGATCGCCCCAGAAAAGGCATATGCCGATCGCCCCAGAAATGCCGAGCGACATCGATGCCGAACGACATCCAGGCCGAGCCGCATTCGTATGCCGAACGACATCCAGGCCGAACCGCATTCGTATGCCTAACGACATCCAGGCCGATCTGCATTCGTATGCCGAACGATATCCAGGCTGATCTGCATTCGTATGCCGAACGACATCCAGACTGTAGGACGTCTGAATGCCGATCCTTACCTCCAGACCGAGCGACATCGGAATGCCGATCCATACCTCTAGGCCGAGCGACATCCGAATGCTGAACCATATCTTCAGGCGGATCCATACCTCTAGGACGAGCGACATCCGAATGTCGATCCATACCTCCAGGCCGATCCATACCTCCAGGCCGAGCGACATCCGAATGCCGATCCATACCTCCAGGCCGAGTGACATCCGAATGCCGATCCATACCTCCAGGTCGAGCGATATCCGAATGCCGATCCATACCTCCAGGCCGAGCGACATCCGAATGTTGATTGCTCCAGAAATGCCGAACGACATCCATGCCAAACGCTCTTGAATGCCAAGCTCTCTTGAATGCCGAATGTTCTTGAATGTCGAGCGCTCTTGAATGTCGAACGCTCTTGAATTCCGAACGCTCTTGAATGTCGAGCGCTCTTGAATGCCGAACGTTCTTGATTGTTGAACGCTCTTGAATGTCGATCGCTCTTGAATGCCGAACGCTCTTGAATGCGGAGCGCTCTTGAATGCGGAATGCTCTTGAATGCCGAGCGCTCTTGAATGCCGAACGCTCATGAATGCCGAACGCTCTTGAATGCCGAACGACCCAGTTGTGCCGAACGTCCCTAGAAGCCAAACGAGCTTGGATGCCGATCGGACCAGTTGTGCCGAACGACATCCGTACCGAGCTTCATTCTTATGCCGAGCAGCATCCAGGCCATTCCAAACTTAAGTTACACCGGCCTCTTATACGACCGGTCTCGTATATGAACCTTAGCCGCAGCGCAGTGCCTCCGGATAGTGAACTCAAAACTCAACTTAATAAAAGAACATTCTATCCACTTCCCTTACATCCTATGATCGACCAGGGCGTAGACGATCTAGCGATAGCTTCTGAACGACAACAAAGGAATGGACAAGCAACCGCTACTCAAACGATACTCCCAAAGTGACTCCTAGCAGACCAATGCTCGGCTCTAAGCAATTTATTCCAAATGCTAACAAGGATATCACACTGATCGCATTTGAGGAAAGTCGACTTCCATATATATTTTGGAAGCTAGTTAGCTGGAAAGCCTCCTGCGACCATGGATTGTTTCTGTTATAAAATGAATCAGAACCAAAGTGAGGAAAAGTGGAACAAACTAGGAAAAACAACAATCAAGGCCCGTTGGCTAAGGACGCTGATTCTAGTACACAAAACAAGACCTCAAAATTCGACTCATATGCTCTTTGAAAGATTCAATTGACAACCTCTACTTGAAGACTCGCGACTCGGAGTGGCACTGGAAACCAACCTCGAGAGAGTATACCAAAGTCTAAAGAATATCAGGGGGAATGTTGTATATTCCTAGATGCTCACTGATCCTAACACAGGCGATTACAAACACCTCCGAGGTGTGATCGAAAAGCCGATCTGGAAAGGAAAGCTTCAATAGTATGTACAAGTCCTGCAGAATGGTAGGCAGTGAACATCCGATGCATATTAATAAAGGGCTATGATTATCAATTGGACGGCCGACGGCCGACATCCCTTTGAAAGGAGCCAGGGGCAAAGTCAAATAGCGAGAACATGATGCTGCTACACTTATCAATGAGATTTATCCTAATCTTCTTTGGATTATTTCCAAATCTATTTCTATTTTAATTGTTCTATGAACTACGACTAGCTTGAACTAAACTACTTTCAAAATGACGTAGGTGACCAGGTACTCAGATTTGGTCGCCAACCAATCCACGCAGACCATGATCGGACGTGTGGAGTTACATCTAGATGAGCATAATTCAATCACTCTTCATCAACCATATGCCTTTGATTTGGGGCTATGGACTAGATATTGAAAAGCTCATCATGATCAGAGCCCAATACAAAGTGAGCACGACTGACCTCACATTCATCGACCTCCACATTTGACTTAGAGACCTAAGCAAGGCTTGGAATGAGCATGGCCCGGTCATCCACTCAAATCGAGTCATAGAAAAAATTTCGACAAAAAATACAGATGCCGCTCTTGAAGCTCAATGACGTCGGGATCTGTCTAGGGTGGACGTGATTTGATCGTCTACACATCAAATCCTACCTTGAGCGCAAAAGGTTATTCGAAAACCCGACTTGGAGTAGTTGTGATGGGCTACTTACTCGTCAACCATCGCTCTCAATACATGGACATGACCGCACCTTGAAACATATGCAACTTACTATGTATACTCAATAATCCATTATCCTTATTTTCTAGAAAGAGATACGAAGCAAATTGTGTGGGATTTGACTCCCAGCATGGATGTGATCCAACCATCTGTCATATACCTCTTTCCTTGACTTAATTGGAAGAGCTATAATCACCAAGCGGACAAGAATCGACCGTCCATTTTTCAAGTTTCATCCATCACGCCAGGAGCAGAATTATATTCCATGAGCAAACGTGGTTCGATCATTTATTCGACAACATTAGCCTCGATATGGTAGATGAAATACAAATTAAAGAGTGGAAATACGACAGCTCTCACTCAAAATCTCCAAGTCCCCAGAGTGCGGACTAGAGTGCTCCGAGTCCCCAGAGTGCGGACCAGAGTATAAATGACTCAATATCTCCAAGTCCCCAGAGTGCGGACTGGAGTACTCTGAGTCCCCAGAGTACGGACTAGAGTACTCTAAGTCCTTAGAGTGCGGACTGGAGTACTCTGAGTTCCCAGAGTGCGGACTGGAGTACTCTTAGTCCCCAGAGTGCGGATCGGAGTATAAACGACTCAAAAACTCTAAGTCCCCAGAGTGCGCACTGGAGTACTCTGAGTCCCCAGAGTGCGGACCAGAGTATAAATGACTCAAAATCTCCAAGTCCCCAGTGTATGGACTGGAGCACTCTGAGTCCCCAGAGTGCGGACCGGACTGAGTCCCCAGAGTGAGGACTGGAGTATAAACGACTCAAAAACTCCAAGTCCCCAGAGTGCGGACTGGATCACTCTGAGTCCCCAGAGTGTGGACCAGTGTATAAACGACTCGAAAACTCGAAGTCCCCAGAGTGCGGACTGGAGTGCTCTGAGTCCCCAAAGTGCGAACCAGAGTATAAACGACTTAAAAACTCCAAGTCCCCAGAGTGCGGACTGGAGTACTCTGAGTCCCTAGAGAGCGGACCAGAGTATAAACGACTCAAAAACTGCAAGTCTCCAGAGTGCGGACTAGAGTACTCTGAGTCCCCAGAGTGCGGACTAGAGTACTCTGAGTCCCCACAGTGCAGACCAGTATACAAATGACTCAAAATATCCAAGTCCCCAGAGTGCGGACTGGAGTACTCTGAGTCCCCAGAGTGCGGACTGGAGTACTCTGAGTCTCCAGAGTGCGGACCAGAGTATAAACAAGTCAAAATTTCCAAGTCTCCAAAGTACGGACCAGAGTATAGACGACTCAAAATCTCCAAGTCCCCAGAGTGCGGACTGGAGTACTCTGAGTCCCCAGAGTGTGGACCAGAGTATAAACGAGTCAAAATCTCCAAGTCCCCAGAGTGCGGACTGGAGTACTCTAAGTCCCCAAAATGCGGACTAGAGTACAAACGACTTCAATCTCCAAGTCCCCTGAGTGCAGACTAGAGTGCTCTAAGTCCCCAGAGTGCGGACTAGAGTATAAACGACTTAAATCTCCAAGTCTCCTGAGTGCGGACTGGAGTGCTCTAAGCCCCTAGAGTGTGGACTAGAGTATAAACGGCTTAAATCTCCAAGTCCGCAGAGTGCGGACTATAGTACTCTGAGTCCCCAGAGTGCGGACCAGAGTATAAACAACTCAAAAACTCCAAGTCCCCGTAGTGCAGACTGGAGTACTCTAAGTCCCCAGATTGCGAACCAGAGTATAAACGAATCAAAAACTCCAAGTCCCTAGAGTGCGGACTGGAGTACTCTGAGTCCTCAGAGTGCGGATCAGAGTGTAAATGAATCAAAAACTCCTAGTCCGTAGAGTGCAGACTGGAGTACTCTGAGTCCCCAGAGTGCGGACTGGAGTACTCTGAGTCCCTAGAGTGCGGACCAGAGTATAAATGACTCAAAATCTCCAAGTCCCCAGAGTGCGGACTGGAGTACTATGAGTCCCCTGATTGCGGACCAGAGTATAAACGAGTCAAAATCTCCAAGTCCCCAGAGTGCGGACTGGAGTACTCTAAGTCCATAGTGTGCGGACTAGAGTACAAACGACTTCAGTCTCCAAGTCCCCTGAGTGCGGACTAAAGTGCTCTAAGTCCCTAGAGTGTGGACTAGAGTATAAACGACTTAAATCTCCAAGTCCCCTGAGTGTGGACTGGAGTGCTCTAAGTCCCCAGAGTGCAGACTAGAGCATAAACGGCTTAAATCTCCAAATCGCCGAAGTGTGGACTGGAGTACTCTGAGTCCCCAGAGTGCGGACCAGAGTATAAACGACTCAAAATCTCCAAGTCCCCAGAGTGCGGAATGGAGTACTATGAGTCCCCTGATTGCGGATCAGAGTATAAACGAGTCAAAATCTCCAAGTCCCCAGAGTGCGGACTGGAGTACTCTAAGTCCATAGAGTGCGGACTAGAGTACAAACGACTTCAATCTCCAAGTCCCCTGAGTGCGGACTAAAGTGCTCTAAGTCCCTAGAACGTGGACTAGAGTATAAACGTCTTAAATCTCCAAGTCTCCTGAGTGCGGACTGGAGTGCTCTAAGTCCCCAGAGTGCAGACTAGAGCATAAACGGCTTAAATCTCCAAATCGTCTAAGTGTGGACTGGAGTACTCTGAGTCCCCAGAGTGCGGACCAGAGTATAAACTCAAGTCCTCTGAGTGCGGATTGGACTGCTCTAAGTCCCCGGAGTGCGGACTAGAGTATAAACGACTTAAATCTCCAAGTCCCCTGAGTGCGGACTGTAGTGCTCTATGTCCCAAGAGTGTGGACTAGAGTATTAACGGCTTAAATCTCAAATCCCCTGAGTGAGGACTGGAGTACTCTAAGTCCCCAGAGTGCGGACTAGAGTATAACGGCTTCAATCTCCAAGTCCCCTGAGTGCGGACTAAAGTGCTCTCAGTCCCCTGAGCGCGGACTTGAATACTCTCAGTGTCCTGAGCACGGACTGGAGTACTCTCAGTCCTATGAGTGCGTACTAGATTATAAATGAATTAAAAACCTCTAAGTCTCCAGAGTGCGGACTAGTGTACTCTCAATCCCCTGAGTGCGTACTAGAGTATAAATGACTTAAAAACCTCTAAGTCCCCAGAGTGCAGACTAGAGTACTCTCAATCCCCTGAGTGCGTACTAGAGTATGAATGACTTAAAAACCTCTACGTCCCCAGAGTGCGGACTAAAGTACTCTATGTCCTCCGAGTGTGGACTAGAGTATATATGACTTAAAAACCTCTAAGTCCCTGAAGCGGACTAGAGTACTCTCAGTCCCCTGAGTGTGGACTAGAGTATAAACGGCTTAAAATCCTCTATGTCCCCCGAGTGCGGACTAAAGTACTCTCAGTCCTCGAAATGCGGACCAGAGTATAAACGAATTGACGAAAATCTCTGCGTCCCGAACTGTGGACTAAAGTATAAACCATTTGACAAATCTCTAAGTCCCCTGAGCGTGGACCGAAGCATGAATACAAATTGGGCGTGAGTCGAACAAGAGGAGAATAACACTAAGTCACCAGAATGCAGAGTGGTGTATAAACATCGACAAATAGACGAGTGGATTCCGACCATTCTCTATTCAGCAAACTTCGGCCAAAAATCGACAGGAGGATTATTAACTCGCTAAGGATGGAGCTCGACAATCCAACTAGTGGCCTGACTAAATCAATGCTGGGAGCAAGGGTACAAATCACTAAAAGCTGAATACGACAGCTTATTATAGCTCTAGCTTGGCGTTCTTTATAATTTAAGGCAACGACTACATGGAGGCCACAATACAGAACTAATCGAAACGTAATCCAAAGCCACGAGCAACCGACTATATCATACCTTAGATCGAGGGTTAATACCGATCCGCACTAAGCACATACGAATGTGACTGGGATGTTCCTTGAAAAACTATTACCTCTAGAGTGTGGAAAGGATAGTAAACCATGAAGACTTGGTCAAAAATTCTCCAGCACCCTTCTTCGATCCATTAGGAGGAGTATAAAACTGGATGGGCATGACCCGACTGCATTTGTAGCCAACTTTACCCCGAGATCTGATCACAGAACATGAACCAAAGTGAATGTGGATGACCGTCCAGTGTCCAAATTACGCCCTAAAACTGACGAAGCATCGAAGTATTCCTCTTGGAATGAAACATCATGATAAAATCCAAGATAGGCGAGACCCCGTCTCCCATCGACTGAATTGATCCCCGATTCAACGGGAAAGAAAGAATGCTAAAGTGGACATGGTCGACCTTCCTACTTATTGGTATATATGCCCCAGACCTAAGGACACGAGCTAGAAGCAACATGAATGTGAACCGACTATTCATCGATTAACTCTATGTTTTCGAAGTTTAGGTGAGAACATAAACATAGCTAGGACGAGAGTCAACTGTCCATGCAGTACATTTGTCGACCCGAGATTGGGAGCAGATGCAAGGTCATCTAAAGACTGGCTGCGATACCTTAATATTGAAACTTATATATAATGTTTACAACTACTCAAGACTACGACCGAAAGAATACCTAGGGATAGAATCATTAAATCGATACCTAAGCTAGCGGGCAACTAACTGTCACTTCAACCCGAGGCATGCGGATCATGAATGTTGCTCGAATGTGGAAGATGGAACCCCTGCAAAACAACAACGCATGATGGCAAACGATATAGTGTTTAGGATTCGTGATGCAGACAAGGTGGACAGCTTGGTCCGCATCCAAAACACTGACAATTAACGAGTAGTGCCCGAGCCCTGGCTCGGGCAGCATTCTCGGATCTATAGCGACGTAGATCTGAGAGATGATAATGGGGGACCAAGGGAAACGAATGCAGCACCGGCTGAGCTGAAAATTGACATACCAGTCAGCCGGGATGACCCGTCACGAGTCCTTAAGATTAGATCGCAACTCGACCCGTCATTGGCCAAAGATCTTACTAATTTTCTCCGAGCGAACCTGGTGTTTTCGCTTGGACACATTCTGATATATGCAGGATTTCTCCCGCTATTGCGTTTCATATGTTGAACATAGACTCGAAATACGTCCCTGTAAAACAAAAAGGGAGAGGCATGGACCCGGAGAGGTCCGCTGCTCTCAGAGAGGAGGTGGACAAACTCAAAGCCAATGGGTTCGTCCGTGATTCCCTCTATCTTGAATGGGTTTCTAACCCTGTGCTTGTGAGGAAAGCAAAAAGAAAGTGGAGAACTTGTGTTGATTACTCTGATCTGAATAAAGTATGCCCGAAGGATAGTTTCCCTTTACCAAGAATCGACCAGCTCGTCGACTCTACAGCCGGACACAAATTATTGTCTTTTATGGATACGTATTTGGGATACAATCAGATCCCGATGCACATTCCAGACCAAGAACACACCAGTTTTGTCACAAATATGGGGCTACATTACTATGTAATAATGTCTTTTGGATTGAAAAACGCGGGAGCAACTTATCAGCGTCTAGTGAATCCAATGTTTAAAGACCAGATTGGTAGAACAATGGAAGTCTATATGGATGACAAGCTCGTAAAGTCACGGCAGTCAAACGACCACATCCGAGACCTAGCGGAGATGTTTGATATACTCAGGCATTATGGAATGAAAATCAATCCTTTGAAGTGTTCATTTGGCGTAGCGATGGGAAAGTTTTCGGGTTTCATTGTGAATGCGTGGGGAATCGAAGCTAACCCGGAGAAGATTCAAGCTATCCGAGACATGCAGTGCCCAGAATTATAAAGCAGGTACAAAGCTTGAATGGAAAGGTGGCTGCGCTGAGTCGATTCATATCCAGAGCTCCAGACAAGTGTTTTCCTTTCTTCGATGTGATAAAGAAAGGAAAGAGGAATTTCAAGTGGACATTCAATTGTGAGGAAGCATTCCGAGCTCTGGTAAGGCATTTGGAAAGTCCCCCGGTGCTATCGAAACTAATAGAACACGAAATGTAATATGTGTACTTGGCAGTATCCCAACATGCTATCAGTACAGCTTTGGTTCGCGAAGAGGACTGAGTTCAAAAGCCAGTTTACTATGTTAGTAAACGTCTGATGGGGGCAGAAAGAAATTATCCCAAGATCGAGAAATTAGCCTATTGTTTGGTGATTGCATCACACAAGCTTCGCCCATATTTTCAGGCACAATCAATCAGTGTTTACACTGATCAACCCTTGTGATAGGTACTCCAACGAATGGAAACTTCTGGAAGGATGTTACAATGGAATATCGAGTCGAGTCAGTTCGATATTACCTACCTGCCACGAAGGGCCATATAGGGGAAAACACCAGCAGACTTCATTGCTGAATTCATTGTGTCAGACGACTCAAACGGCTACAATGTCATACCTCCCGTTTGATGGAAGATGTACACCAATGGAGCATCTAATGACCGTTGTTCGGGGATGGCATAGTTCTTGTGAATCCGGAAAACCGATCAGTTTGTTATGCTTTAAAGTTTGAATTCCCAGCAACAAATAACAAAGCCGAGTATGAAGCATTGATTGCTGGCTTGAGACTTATCAAAGAACTGGGAGTAAAATCGGTTGAAATCTTTTGGGACTCACAACTGGTGGTGTACCAAGTGCGGGGAGACTATCAAGCAAAGGGACACAGACTTGCCCCGTATCTTGCATGGGTTCAGGAGTTGCTAGTAAATCTGGAATATTATGATATCTCGCATGTCCCACGTGAGCAAAACAGAGCAGTTGATTCGTTGGCAAAATTTACAAGCACTGGCGATGCGCAGCAGATGGGATTGTTTCCCGTTGAAACCTTACATGTTCCGAGCATAAATATGATGGAGGTAGATTTCATGTTAGAAACAGAAATTGAGAAGGAATCATGGATGACCACATTCAATCAATACTTGTTACACGGGGTCATGCCCGAAAGAAGGAGCGAAAGACGACAAGTCATTCTTAAGGATTCGCATTATGTAATGCAAGATGGGGTAATGTATCGGAGGGGAGTCTTGACCCCCTTACTCAGGTGCATTGCCCATGATGAGATAAAACGAATCCTGAAGGAAGTACATGATGGAGAGTGCGGTGGCCATACTGGGGGTAGACGTTAGCAAAGAAAATCCTCTGCTATGGATACCACTGGCCGACTGTAAATTAGGATGTCGCAGACTATGTGAGGAGATGTGACAAATGCCAAAAATATGCAAAAGTCTCGAGAGCTTCGCCGACGAAACTCACACAAATGATTAGTCCTAGCCGTTTGCAATGTGGGGGATCGACATAGTTGGTTCCTTACCCATATCCAAAGGTAGTGTGAAATACGCGATAATTGTGGTCGATTACTTTACTAAATGGGCAGAAGCAGAGCCTTTGGCCACTATCACCACCAAAAAGGTCATTAATTTCGTTGTACGAGATATTATATGCCATTTTGGCCTTCCAGGAACTATCATTACAGACAATGGAACTCAATTCGAAAGCAAGGAGTTCAAGGTATTTTGCCAAAAATATGGCATTGAGAAAAAGTTTGCAGCAGTTGCTCATACGAAAGCCAATGGACAAGTGGAAGCCGTGAACAAAATAATCAAATCCATATTGAAAAAGCGTTTGGAAAAGGCTAGAGGCAAGTGGGTGGATGAAATCCCAACAACACTATTGGCTTATAGAACTACCCATGGGTCCGTCACTGGCCGTACTCCATTCACCCTTGCTTACTGCTTTGAGAAAATACAAACAAGGAATCCTAATTGAATTGCAATTAAACTAGATGGAATTGGCGACGACTTATGAGCATATAAAACGCATCCGACAGCCAATGGCAAGAACATGTACCCTAACATGCGTGTGTACATCCGAAAAAAGTTCGACTTCTTGAAATCAACAGGAAATTGAATTCTCACTTAAGGTTACTAAGAAAAGACTAGATCGAATAGCCGAAGCTTATTGGCCCTATAGAACTGGACATGGATGGCCATTGATGAACTACAACCCTGGATTTATAATATTAGGAATCGACCAAGCATCATAATGACCAAAGAAGGTTACGAAACCTTGAGAGGATAAAATTGAAGAATAATGACTATTCAGGAAACATAATGGATTTCTTTCTGTAAACAAGGAATACCTGCTGATTCAAAGCGTGTCATATTGCTTCACACGACACACTTTTGGGGGCAAGTGTTACCCGACACCTTGGGCCGGCTACAAAACTACAGGTGAATATATTATTATTATCACTAGACAAGATTTTGACCAAGAAGATCCTGGAGTTATAAGGGTTTGATGCAATCGACATGTTTCGGCATCCCTGGCACGGTGCAGACTGAAGGTGTTAGAAGTTGTCAGGCCTAAGGCAAAGCAAGAGCATTTGGCCTGCCTGGCCCGATGCAAAGAAGTCACCTACTATGGGCGGAGGTACCTTGTTCCTAAGCCCATGAGGGAAGTCCAACCCATCTTCGTCTATAAATAGAAGGGCAGGGGCACGGTGAAAGGGACCTTTTTTCGAGAACACCGGGGAGAATCTGACGCATTCAAGACGCATTCAAGACTTATCTTTTTTGCTTAGCAATTGTATTCGATATACTTGGTATACGGATTGTATCTGTAATTGATTATCGAGAAAAGCAATAAAGATTAACCTCAAAGTGGGCGTCGGCAATTACGCCGAACCATTATAAATCTGGTGTTCGCATTTTCTGCATTTAAATCTGCATATTACCCTCTATTTAACTTACTTTCTTCATTAATCTCTCTACACAATCTCTCTTAAGGGTGTTAGTGAACAATTCTGGTGCTAACTGCAAGGAATCGGGCTTCAAAACTACCTTTGAATTATTGCTGGGAAAACTCGTATTTCAGAATCTTGGAAGTCATAGCATCGTACCAATCCAAATGCACTGTCATGTAACTACCTTGATGCCTACTGCTTCTTTTGAAAAGCTGTCAAGCCCAAATCATCAAATATCCTTTAAAACTTCATAATCCATGACCGAACTTCCATAGCATTCTCATTGCATTGAAATGATTTCCAGCCTAAGCTTGCATAGTAATAGCTAAGTTTGCTAGATCTTCCCTTTGAGGAGTGCGGGGACCTTCCATTCGAGCATTCTGCATGATAATCATCCGTTGCTGCATTGTCATCCTCACTTCACCTTCCAATGCATCCTTGTAAAATAAGCAACAAATAGAGATAAATAAACACATCCACGCATGCACAGATATATATATATATATATATATGTATGTATGTATGTATGTATGTATGTATATATGAGATTCACTGATAAATACACATATACAATACATATCCCTGAGGATTACTCATGTAATCATCTACACATTCTATCCTCTTTACAAAGAGAAAGAAAATATACAAGAAAATATACAATACATATCCCTGAGGATTACTCTAAGACTATCCGCACTTCTGATTAAACGTATTATTTTGAACCTATGGCTCTGATACCAACAATGCAACACCCCACCTCTATACCCATATTGTCCAAGAGTATCACTTAGTAATACTGTCAAGTAACATGAACAACGAGGCGATGTAGGTGATGCACAGGTAAATATTCGCTTGGATCATCATCGAATTCATCTCATAATATAAATATAACTCACCTAGGCATAACAGTCTTGGTACAAAGCAACAAAAACATGTGGTTTTAGAGGATAGAACAACACAATCACAATCATATGTAATATTAAATACATCGCAAAGTCGGTTGGAATAAAATATAATATACATCATATATTACATAACAGAGTCTATATCACCACCTTACTACAAATCCCACTAGTACATATCCATATCATACGGTTGCTGACATATCAACTACAAGTAAACTATACTTACAATGGTACAGACACATCACAACATCGATTATATAGTACGAGTACTTTGGCACGTGCGATGCACGTGCGTAGGAGGAATTGGTATTAAAAACACTGTTTGTAAGATATTCTAGTAATCGTTTTCTCTCCTTCTTGTTCCAAGCTTTAGACTGGCATCAATAATAAGTTGATTGGAGGAGTTAAAAATGTTTTATAAGGGATTTGTTATGTTAACTACAATTGTATTCCTAATAAAGTAGGAAATTTTCTTTTGTACATATATAAAAAAATTAACCCAAAGGTGTAATTGATAGAAGCAGTACTTGAAATTATAAAGGAAAAAATAGTAAAATGGAGAAAACGATTTTAAGTGCAATTATTACTCATTATGATCATATAAAAATCCCATATTTAAATGGAGTGATACATCAGTTGTGAAGAACATATGTGTATACATGTTGAAGAATAATGTTTAGTATTGCGTGTGAAGTGGAAAAAACAAAGTATATTTAACTAAGTTCATGATTACATGTTACGTCCTTATATACAACATTTCTATGCATACCATCTATTTCGAGTCTTTCCATTTTTCACAAAAACTTTCGATGATTTTCATGCAACTCCTCTAAACAGCAATATATAGTTGACCATGGCTGAAAACATATTCGGGAAGATAAACATCATCCTTGAGGAATGGTTTGTCCTTGTGATTTATTAATTGTTAAGGAAAAAACTAATTTAATAGAAATTGTTTACGGATTAGGTTGAAAGGCATGTTTAATATTCTTAGACGGCTAAAGTGGTATAAGTAGGATTAATACACTTGTACCATGGAAATTTCCATTAGTGATTTCTACATCTATGAGATTTCTGGATCTACGGAAATGTCCATCAGTGGTTAACTTTATGTTTAAGTTCTAATATTGTACATCTTTGTTTATTTGGTTGTAGGATAAAATGATATTTTTACCTTGACACTTTTAGACCTCCTTTCGTTCTTAGTTTTATGTTTTATTTTTTTACTGGTTAACTAATATATACCGTGATAAGTGTATTCTCTAACTCCTCTTATAAACCAAAGTCAATAGTCGTTGGCTCTCACTTACTTTTGAAGATAATTTGTTGAGATATTTTAGATAATTTGCATTGTAGACCAAACATTTATTGTACAGAATACTATGCTTTGTTAAAAATACGTGAACAAAGAAAGATGTTTCATCCTATTTGGAAAAGTTACATCACAGTCTTAAAAATGAAGATAATAATAAATATTTTCTTGCTACCAATCTTATATCATCCTAGCAATTCATAAACAGTCTTCAAGTCAGTAACAACGAAATCATTAACTCATACAAATCTTGCAAAGACACCCACAAATGGAGCATAGCCACCAAAGATGCCTCACCTTCCACCATGTCCACTGTGTTGCCTTTCATACCCCCAACTCCTTCACCCATCTCCTTCTCTCTATGCTTTCTTCTCAAAGCTGCTTCTAGCTCTTCTTTGTTCAATAGTGGTACAGTATCCTCACTATAACCATCTCGCTGTCCTTTTTGGCATTTATCTTCATCATATCCACTGTTGGCATCAACCTTTGATCGTACTCTTTTGATACTTCGGCTTCCAAGTCTGATAAAAACAATAAATATTATAGTTTACCATTTCTAGAAACATGAAAGAAAAACATTCTAATAAATAAATATTCAAATTTGTAGTTTTGAAAAGCTACTTGCAAATATTACCCATCATGTCATATATAGTTATGCCAGCCAATTTTTTTTTTACTAACATCACAAATACAAACATATTTTATAGGGCAGTAGACCCAGAAGTTTAAGTAAAACAATAATGCTCCATATCAAGTATTGTGTACGCATAAAAACTTCCATTCACATATAGAAAATAAAACTAATTATATCATTTTTTAGTTATTCTCATAATTAAAATAAAATATCATGCACATAAAAGGTTAGTTAAATCAGCACAAAAATATAGAGGACTATCAAACGGAGATAAAACCAAAATCTATATTTTAGTTAAATGTTTCTGGAAATTTAAATTGTAAATAAGAGAGATGGAATTCACCTCAACCTAGAGATGAAGCTACACTGAAAATGCAAAAAGGCTTAAGAATGATATATAAGATAGTACATATTGATTTATCATGAATAAAATCCAAAAATGTTACTGTAATACAAAAAGTAAGAATGATAACATTCAGTATTTCTTCACAAATTTTACTTTTTCACAAAAAGGAGTAAAATAAGTAGAAAGAGGGTGAATTACCGACTCGATGTCCTTATATTCCTATTTCATGTTTAATATAACGTGCTTCTAGGTTATAAAGGTAAATTGTAGCCATAAATACATCATACATCATAATACATAACAGGAAAAAAGAACTTCAGTGCACATAAGTATCAAAAAGCTATATCAGCGAAATAGTCATAAAAAATTATTTTCTTAATAGTGGGTATGACATTTTAACTTAAAAATCATAATAATCATAGTTGTATTCTTTTAAGATGCCAGTATTGTTTTAGATTATGATTTTACAAAATTTAGCACAACCAGGGATAACTACTATTAACATTTCACAAAATGAAGAGTGCAACAGAAGTAACTATTTACAGAAGTAGAGGAAATTAAGGTTGAAATAAATTCAGTCAAATAAAATGGAAAAACGTAATCCATGTGATATATCATCAATAAGGCTTAAAAGTAAGAATATAAATGTTTTTTTTTGTGTAATCTTAACATCAACTTGCAAAACAATCATTTACGTAAGATTTCTATACCATTTGTATGTGTGTGTGTATAACGGTGGATAATTTCTGTATATATAAATACAACTTATGAAGGCGTAAAAAGTATTGATAAATAATTTCAAAGCGGAGGTTAAGTAATTAAGAATTCCTTTTCAATGAACCAAGGAGGTACTTACCTCTCTCAAAAAACAAAAGTATAAACCACTATTTTATTCAAAATTTTCATTGTGGCTGCACGGGAATAGTGTAGGGAGCCGATATTTTTCATTACTCAATGTCATGGGCTGCTATTCATGTGTATAAGTTAAACGGTTAACGTAAAGCTATTGTTTGAAAAAAATTGATGCAATTTTCTTACCTCAATAGTTACAACAGGTGTATTTTTTACTTTAAAGTGGTTCTTATAACACCACTTTATTCATTCACTTTACTGCATAATTATAAATATCATATACTAAAAAACAATAATCTTGGATATGAATTTTGAATTTACTTACCAATATCTGAAGTGATGATACGCCTTTCAGGGATCTCTTTATCTGAAATAAGTCACAATCGAAATTCCAACCTATTCACAGAAAAAAAATCACATAATAGAATAAAAAAGAATTTTAATTAGAAAATTTACGGATAGAAGAAGCATGTATCTTATCCGCAAACAATGTATGTTGTAACAGTAATGAAAAAAAATTAATGCACAAATTTTAATTTAAAATTATTTGAATCCGAAGTTATGAGGTCAAATTTGATCTTGTCTTCTTCATCTTGGTCCATTGTTCACTTGTTTTTCACATTTTGAAACATAAGTTCAATATTATGAGAGAAATAATGGAAATTACTTTAGAATGTGATTCATATAGGGCATCTGTAGGAAGAGAAGAGAGTTGATTGTGTGTGAAAGTTATTGCAATTAAAATAATGAGAAAAGCGGAACTTCCTTATCAAAGCATATGCAGAATTTGCAATCAATCTTGCTGAATGCATGTTAATTGAAATAAAGAGTGAAAACAAAGAATTAGATCCAATATCAAACTAAAATTATAATTCAATTGGCAGTGATAAAAGTTATAACTTTGCGCTTGAAATAAAGAAGTGATCAACTATACATGGTAGCATTTTTGCTGCTGCAACCAAGTACATTCTATTTTAATTATTTATTTAGGTCAAGGTTCCGGTACATACATGGAAATAAAGTGTACTTAAAATTACAACACAGACTTCCCAGTTCGTCATGAGATTTTCAAATGCACAGACATTTATTTAAGGAATAGACATGAGCAATGTGCAGTTGATCACTTTTTTAGGAAATTCAACCCAAGTAAGCATGGTGTTTAGTAAAATATAAAGTCAACATATTAAAGGAGACGAATTCTCATTTCATTATCAAATTGACAAAAAAAAAGAACAAAAGGTAGAAAATAAAAGAGCTTACTCCAGGTTGTCAGAGTTTTCACTCAATCACACTTCTTAAGCAAAACAACTCCAATAGTACACGGTTTGAACCATAAATCAAAAGGCCTAAAGGTAAAAATGGTTTGTATTTACATTAAGTTAAAAAGAACTCTAAAAACTATATAACTCTAATTATCTTACTTCACACTGGTAATCATACATGACAGTAGTGGCATATTACTTCCCAAGCATAGTGCAAAAATCTTAACTTCAGTAAGCACAGAGATATAATTCAGCAGATGAAAATTTTGTCTGAGTATATCTATCTATGCAAGAGTACATGTAGCTTCTTAAAAGATATTTTGTGACGATTTCATTGATTTATTCATGAATTTAAAAGGAAGAGATTTTGCTTTTCTTCTAGAGTGCGAAATAAAACACTAAAATAAAATAACAGAATTGTCATAAACAAAGAAATTGACTGTAGAGATAGAGGTAATTAAAGAGAGAAAATGAGTTCATTCTTAACATTATTATTAAGAGGACGACCAAAATACTTATAGTAAATGGTCTATGAATCACAGTTGCGAGATAATAAATCTTCAATCTTAATCCCAAGAATACTATTATTTGTATACCAGGGCTATTGTTGCTACAAACCAAATATAGAATGTTACCTTGTACTCAAATACAGATTCCACTTGCCTAATGTGGAGCTTTGAGAAGCCTTCGGCTCTTGACAATTTCCATGCTCAATGTTTAGTTAATATTTTGTAATACTGGAAGAAAAGTATAAAAGAAAGTTGTAACGTAATTTAGGTAAGAAAGGAACATCATGCCATTTACATGCATATGTAATTAGCTATGCAAGTTCTATATATATGCATAACTTGCTATATTAAAAAGATTTCAAAGTTTTAAATAACATACTTCCTTATGGCCATGGTGCAAATCACATATTAAAAGCAATTCAGTAAAATAAGCTACAATAAAAGTGAAAAAGTAAGTTGTACCTTTGATAATTAGGCTAAAAATGATTTAAAACCACCTGATAGTACCTCTTTTTCCTTGACTTTTTTTCTTAGCTTAGATCACCATTCATGCATATTTATGTTCAGTCATATAAATATATATTACAATTTATGGGGAAAATACATAGCTTATATGTACAGGGAATAAGGTAATTACAGTCAATGAGCGAGAGAGAAAGGTTAGAAACTGCAATCTGTGGAACAAATAATCCAAGATATTTGTGGACAATGGTTTAGAAGTCAATTATTTTAGTGTTTGGCAATATGAATGAAATAACTAACATTATTAAATGCTTAAGAAATTCTTAGTGGTCATATATATAACTATAATGCATTACATGTTACATTAGGAAACCATCAACATCAAGCAAATATTATTAACTGATATATGTTAGATAACAAAATTGATATTCAAACTCTTTTAAGTCCTGAGCTCGCCAGATTACCATTTTCCATCTTTAGCAGCTTTGGTGGAAATAGTAGTTTCTTGCAATATACTTTGGCCACTATCTGCTTCAGAGTGATGTCCTACTCAACATCTGCTAGATGCAGTAAATGTGAATCTTGATGCCATAAATACCGCTTAATCCCAAAATACCACACTCATAGTCAACTAATCAGTCCAAATTGATCATTCAACCTAGCAATTTCTATACGAAGCTGTTTGTAATTAGCAAGTGAAATGACTATTACAGATCCATTGGAAAAATCAAAACCAAGAAGTCTTGTAAGTATGTATTAAAACATAATTAACAATTGATGTTTTACCAATATTAATTTTAAGCCGTATCTTACTGGATCCCGCTACGTCTAGTACATACTTCAGTCCAAGTGCATTTTTTTTAGAACCATTCATGCCATTACTTGCAATTGCACCTCAGTCAAGATAATTAGCATATTGATAACAAAAAATATAAATAGCAGTCTGCAAAGAAAAAGTATAATAAATTCAACATAAATTCGTACATCACTCCTCTACAGTCTACATTACCAGATAAAAAGAAACAATCTAGCTCATATCAAGAGAGAACGATTCTAGAATCATAGAAGTAGTAAGAATATTACTATTTAGGAAGTAAAATAATGCAAAAGCAAGATTTTTTTGTCAATGGTGTCTGTGAACATTTACAGGAATAAATTAAACTCCCAGATAAACAAATCAACAAAATAAAATACAAAAGCAAATTATACCTTTTAGGCATGAACCAAGATGGTTTGTCATTAGCGATGGCCTCCAGGTCATCATTCACAGTAATCGCCATTGACATTGATTATGAATCTGAAATTGATTTTGAATCCAAAGCCGTAACAACTTCTTCGCTTGTTTCGGTTGCGCATCGGAATCTTTACCCACAAACCTAAAAACCCATAACAATTGAATCTTTCGAATGGATCAAAAAACAATTTGATAGAAGCCAAGGACGAATTAAGTTGAGAATGAGAAAGCTTGCCTTGATTATCACCTTTTTCTACTTCTGCTCGATCCTGCATAAAATTGACCATCATAAGCAAACAATTTTGCAATTTTCCTCTTTCGAGATTGAAAATGCATATTTTGATTCGATTATTGATCAAATTAGCAAATTAAATTGAATCTAGGTATAAAATGAATTGCAGAAGCAAAATCAAAACATTGATTGATTTTTGATTGCCTCAATAATACGAATTTGAGCTTAGGAACACTAAATTTTAGAATATTAGGTTACTGGATGAAATAACGAAGAAATATTCAGGAAAGAGAGTTGCGTGGCCTAGAATGAGGAATCTGGAGAAGAGATAGGTTGGTTTCCGAAAACGTGAGTAAATGGAGATGGTGGGAATAAGTTTGACCAAAATGTCCCTTTATCACTATTGTTTTACAAACTCTAAAAGGGTAGTTTGGACACTTCGAAAAAGGCTTCACCCACTCAAGTATTTGCTTTATATATAAGATAACTAACAATATATGGACATATAAGATCCAGTTGAAATGATAAGATATTGTGGTAGAACTGTGCCCCATAACTGCTAACTTGGAGAACTCACTGTAACTAGCACAAGTATTATAAAAATATAATAAATGGGTCAAGCTAGAAGTTTGATATGAGCGAGGCATGAAAAATATACTAATTATAGCATGATAAAAAAGGAAATCATAATATACAAGACAAACATATCATATCTAACATCTAACACACGTAGCACAGATAAAACATCCATCCATTTATATAAAAAAAAATTAAACTTATATTCATTTATTTCACTTCATTTTTTTAGTTTCACTTTAGTTAATGCTACAGTCAGAAGTCGAGTCTACACCTAAGCCTCGCCATTTCTTAGATGCAAAGGAAGATCGTACTCGTAAATTTTTAGGAGCTTCCTCACCAGTCTTTAGCTATATAAATAACATACTTCGTCACCTCGGTTCTTTGGCTCCTCGCCTCGTGCCTCACTTCCCATTAACAACCTCCTTGTTTCATTCTATACTCCTTGTCCCGATGGCCCATGCAGTAGACTATGACTATGTGACGATAGGGCCAAGTCGTCACAACCATTAGGGAGTGACCCAAGCTAGGATGGGGCTAGCAAACTTTTGGCCATCACATTCATGAAAGCAATTTCGCACATCTACTCAAAAGTGGAGATAATCATATTCCAACTTTATAATAAAATAAAGAAATAATATAATACGTCTCACTCGTAATTCATCAATATTAAATAAGTTTCTACTTTGTTTATTAATTCCCTCTCCACTTAAATCTTTTTCCAGTTCATTATTCTTCTTTTCATTATTTCATATTTCAGCACAACGAGTGATTTTACTTCATCTCATTCATAGAAAATAATCAACAATCATTCATTCACACATTAGTATATATTATTTTAATTAGTAATTAATGAGATGAAGAATTTTATTTGAATATATTCCACATTATTTTTCCTTTATTTTTATCAAAACATTACAATTTAATTTAATAACAAAACCACTCTTTTATTTATTTTTCCCCTCAAGTAAATATTAACTTTCTCATTTAATTACATTATTATTTTTTATAAAAAGAACAAAATTTCCTTTTTAAAATTTCATTGTATTTCAAACATTGATTTTTATTTTAGTTTTCATGTTATAAGCTGAAAAGCTCGTGCTGCGCACTTGCCTCCACACTCTTTTAGATGTATGACGCTCCCACACACTCAGCCCATACATTCCAAAAATTCAAACATTTCTCATAATTATATATTCCTTATTTAAATATTCAACTTTAGCTACTTTTGTGTACACACACGCACATTAACCCAAACACACACTTACATTACCACACATACGCACACACACCAATCACATATACTTACTATAACACACACGCATATACACATCACACACATATGCTCATACAACACACACATGCACACATATACACACTTCGATCTAGCTTCTCCTTCTTATTCTCTCCATTTTCTTTTATTTTCTCCTCCTTTATTTTTTTCTTCTTATTTCTTTTTCTATTTTTTTTTTCTAAGGTGTGCTAAGCTCATGGCTTAGCCCAGCCCAGGTTGTAGGCCAGCACATCAATAACCTCGGCCGAACCCAAGTCCAACTAGGTAGCTAAACAGGTGGTCAGGCCAGCGATCTGACCCTTGAAGCAAGCAACAATATGTGTTATTTCTATGCACCAGCACATTGCTGCTCTTAGGAAGTAGTTCCCACTACTGCCATGTGGTAGCAAGAGCTGCTGCTCCACTACAAAGGCCAAGGCTCACTGCTAGCATAGCCTGGCATCCCTCTCCAATCCAATGAAACTTCTTCCGCTTCCAGGAACTCTTACTCTCTCTTATTCTTTCTACAGTTTCACAAAATTATGTTTTAAAAACTTGGTTTCAGTAAAATTTTCACTATAGTTTAACTACAATTTTCTCTATTCCTTACACATAAATTTTTATAAAAAAACTAATCTTCCAAGATGTACATACCAACTATCAAAATAAAAGAATTAACAAAGAAAATTATAAAGTTTCGCTCACCTTTGAAGCCCCGAAACTATCAACCTGTACTCTTTTTCCTTAGCCCATGTTCGCAATTTTACACAAGCTTTTCCCTCTTCTTAAAAATTTCCTCAGCTCCAATTTTTAATCAAAATGGAAACTTCCTTGTGATTAAACGTTTAATATAGTGTAGAGAGTAACAAATTTCGATTTTAGGGTTTATAGAATTTTATCTCCATTTTATTTTTATTTTTAAAAGTTGAGGGTGAACTTGCTTTAGCACATTATTTCACAAAGTAGAAAAAAAGATGAAGGAAAAGATTGAAATGTGAAAATATACCACGAATGCAAAGAGGGTTTTAGACCAAGAAATCTATGGATACTAGATTCATAAACTTGCATTTGAAATTTTGGCTTGGGCTAGACAATTGCTAACCTATTTTATTTCGTTTCTTTCCACTTTCATAAATTTCTATCTTAACACAAATCAAGACCAAACTCCAAAGTGAAATTATATCTTCGTTATATTTATAAAGTTTATTTATTATACAAAATCAAGTTATATTTTTATTTTATCTAATTTTTCTTTTATTTTCAAAATCATGCTTAAAATCGTCTCATTTTGCACAAAAATGCATTTTTGCCTTCTTAAAGTAAATTTCTAACTTTTGTCATGTTTTTATTTGTAAACTTTTTTTAATCATGATACCAACATTTAAAATCAATTTAAATATTAAATAACAATTATTTTCTTTTTAAATCACTTAAATTTCTTTTTGTGCTTTGTTTTTTGTCAATACTGACATAACATCTCAAAAAAATCATATTTCTAGCGAGAACTCATTTTTATTTGCTTTTTAAACATTAATTCATATTTTTATTCTTGTTTAAGCTAATTTGACTTATTAAAATCAAATTAAATCAAATTTGCACCTTAAAACCAATTTAACCAAATAATTACTCAAAAATGCTCTGCAATGTATTAATTTTCTGTAATACAACTTTCCTTGCAACATAATCATGATCGCTTCTCTCTGATGGTCCAAAAAACATATCGGCAGCTTACATCATTTAGTCTGCTTGATTATTTGTTTAATTATCGATTAATTACTTATTTACTTAATTAATTTAGGGTTAAAATTTCGGACTGTTACCAATGGCATGGTACATAAAGTAACATGTATGATTGAACCTTTTGCTAAAGCATAAGGAATCCAACTCATGCATTGCCTCTTCTAATCCATAAATGGGGATCCTTCTTAGAAATGGCAATTATATGTGACATTTGAACATTTACATGCTTGGAACTCTCAATACTAAACCGCCATTATATGGTAACTATATAAAAAGAAAGAGACAATCCTAGTATCCACTTTGCTCATCTTTTTAGATTTTAATACCTAATAAATAGAATGAAAGAATTGGCCAAGTCTACAACGTGTGAATTAGATGGACTTCAAAATGTTTCCAATTTCGATCATAGTGGGCTTATAGAGTCAAATGGATTTCACTAGATCCAATATAGTTATTTTTAAGAAAATCATATTTTACAGATATTATCTGATTTTTAGTAATTAAATCTATGTCAATTGATTTTTACTTTGAAAGGATATGAAAATATAAAATATATTCATATTTTAGAAGGTGTGACAAATATGTGAAACACATAGTGTGGTAAGTATTTGGTGTTTAAAGACAAGAACCAACATGAAATTGATATATATACATCAAGATTTAAAAGGAAAGATACAAAGAGGCCATCGCTGATTGATTCAACCTTTCCTCATTTCAAACATGTAATTGACACTAATCTTATCAATTTACAAGGGATTATATATTACAACAATATATTTAAAATGACAAAAGCAACAGATAATAAAATTGTTAATATACACATGTATAAGCATAGAGATTTATGTATACCATGTATATATTTGCTATTGATATATACATATTTTATTTTTTCCAATTAAAGATGTTCCATAAATTAAATTAAAAAATTGCTTTCTAAAATCACGCCTTAACAATATAAAATGAAAATATAAATTTATAAATTTATAATTATACACATATATCATATATTCAATGATAAAGCCAAAATAATTTTTATAGTTTGAAAGAAACATTCATATTATATTAAACCTTTCTAGTATGTTTGCAAACACACACACACATACATACATGCATACATTATACACACACACACACACACACACATATATAGTTTCAACTCATAAACAAAAATTGGCTTTATTTAAACAATCAAAATATTATAAAACCAAAATTGCATATGTTAAAATAAAATAAAATATCAACCATATTGTAGTACCGGATAAATATTCAAATTGAAACAGTTTAAAGCATATTATTATAGGTAATTTTATAACATAGATTCATAACCCTTAAAACCATTTTATACATATATAAATCTTGGTTTTAACTATCAATTTAAAATTGATAAATCATTTACCGACTTGTTTGAATTATATTACTAATTTCAAATCAAGATGAGGCAATAATATATATATATATATATATATATATATATATAATAGTGATAAATAAATTACATCTAACAAAAAATGTTTCAGAATATACCTTTGAGATCTAACCAATAAGTGATACTTTGATTCGGGAATCTTTCCTTTGATCCTTGAATCTACACCCAACTTTGCAAGAGATGGATAAACCACGCTGCGTTTATATTTTATTGATGTTTTTATTTGTTTTGGAGTTGATTTTTATTTAGAAGAGGATGAATCCATTTTTAGCCATAGAAAGGAGACAAGGGAAGAAAATGGAATAGCTAAAGGAAATAAAATTAGCGGATTGATTATAACTGGGAGAATGTTGCCTTCCCCATTCCTTAAATTAAAACTTCTGCACTTAGTATTTTAATTTTTTTCTCCCTCCACCATTCTCCCTTCATCTATGGCTGGCCATTACTTTCCACTTATAGGGTGCAATATTTCAAAAATCCATTCATGTAATTTTCTCTTATTTAATCCTGTTACCCAGCATTTTGAATCGACTATATTCGAACTGAATGGACAAGCTAGATTCGACTGACGTCAAGGCCAGTAATTCCAAGGCGATGATTGTTGTGTCCAAAGATCAAGTACAGATGATAACATGAAGCCGAGATTGAATGGAATTGATAAATATGAAAGGCAGAATGTTCGAAGCATAAAATATGGTTCAACATGCAGAAGGGACCAGCATAAATTGAATTGCATCATAAGGATCGACATGTTTCAGGAAGTTAGGGCGTTTCAATTGAAAATAAGCAATATCTCAATATCTGCATGTCTAATGCATATGAAATTTTGTGAGCAAGATACGGGGAACCTAGGGAGCCTACCTTAGGGATTACACCTCACGAAGATGAAGTTAGAGGGATCGACACTCTTCCCTTGGTAGAGATCTATAGGAATCAACAAGCAATCTATATTGAGGAAAAGATCAAGCAATAATTCAAGTTCTACTGATCCAATTGGCATGGAATTTGGAGGCTAAGCAATTTTAGCATGGGGGAGCTACCATAGGGATCATACCCTAAAATTCGACCAAAGTAGGGATAGGTACCGATCCCACTTCTTTAGGAATTAGGCCATGCAATCCTTCTTGTGGGTTCATATGGTTCTGAAGGTCCTTCTACCGAATTATTAGGTAGACATTTTGCCATCTTCGTTTACAAATACAGGCTTGGTTGTTCATTTTTGGGAGTTTTACACTCCAATTGCTTTATACTCTTTTGTAACGAAGGATTTTCACCCGATCCCTATTGTACTCAGTTTACAAAGTGATTAATAAATCAATATGTTCAAATTGGACATAGGCAAACAACACCGAACCACTATAAATTGTTGTGTACGTGTTATTCATCCAATTTACTGCAACTTCTTTGCTATTATCCTCTTTTTTCATTTTATATTATTCATTTATTTCTCTTTAAAACTTCAATGGGGTGTTTGTGTCAATTTTTGGTGCAAACATTTTGGTGCTTTCACCGAGAACCTTGGCTCTCAGCTTATTAAGATCCCTTTGTGACTACTGGATTACATAAATCCCCCGAAGGAGATCCATAGTTGTCTTCAAGAAGTTTACTTTTTCTATTTAAATTTGCAAAAATCTTGGCAAAGCTATCAACAGTTGTGAGGAACGCTAGATCTATTTCTAAAAATGCGGAAGGAAATGAGAATGCTAGCATCCAGCAAGGAGGCCGACCAGTCAACCGATGGATGTGAATGCTGATCCAATTAAAGTCCAAAATCCAACTGATTCCATTACAAGAGCTGAATTCCAAAATCTGATGAGAAAGCTAGTGGATAGCCATCGATAATTAAATCGGTAGAATCAAGCTAATATTAACCTAATGAACCAACTCAGTCAGCAACATCGAGGGAAAGCAAGGGGGACATTACCCCTTACTCAACATTGGAGAGTTCTTGTTCATCGGACAAGTATCACAAACATAAGCATTGTAGAATAGACAGATATTCTAGAAACTTCGGGGAGTCGGTAGGTAGACCTGGTTGGTCTTCAAGGACCAATTGGTGTCAATCCCTCCATAGGAATCAATACCGATCCGCCCTCTAGAAGAGGGAATACCTATACATGTTAGGATTCAAGCGGGAGCTACTACGGCTATCTGGATGATGGAGTTCAGTGGAATGTTAACTTATTTATTCCTCGAAATGATGATGAAGTGTGGTATACAACGGGAGGGTGGTGAACCAAGAAGGTGCGGAGTAACCTGTAGACATCAATTGAAGCATTCATGTAAGGTGGAACACGAGCACTGCTTGGCACCAATTATCCAAATGCCACACTTGTTAGCTATAGTTAGACACTCGGTAAGAGAGAGCCAAGGCTTAACCAATGATGACTGGGGAATCTCAAGAAGCCATACCCCATTCACTGACAATCTCCTACAGGCAAAGTATCTAAGGAGGTTCAACATGCCATCAATGCATGCCTAGAGGGAAAAATCGACCCCAGGCAGCACATCATGAGATATGAATAGATATGGATTCCGCAAGAGCAGATGATGCAACCAAGTGTAGATGTTTTCCCATAACTCTCTCTGGAATAGAAACATTGTGGTTTACAAGGTTACCCCCACGGTCGATCTCTAGATTTGATGATTTGGCAACAAAGTTTGTGGAGCAGTTCCGTACGCACGCAACAGTCCCAAAGATGTAATGTCCCTATCCAGCATGATCCATGCTCTGGAGAATCACTGAAAGATTATTTGGAGAGATTTCATACATCTATTACAGAAATTAGTAATCCGAATAACCATGCAATACTGATGGCCGTAACGAGAGGATTGATCTAGAGTCTGATTTTGGCGATTGGTTAGCTGGAAAGCCACCCACAACGTTGGACCGCTTTTACACAAGGGCGGCTTAGTATTTGAGGAAGGAGGAAGCTAGATGCTCTAGGAAGATGAATGCTGCAGGACCAAGTAGAGAGGGTGTAAAGAGTAATATTGCAATGAAGTAGTTTGACAACAGCTTTGGAAAATTTCAAGTAAATGTCCAGAACAAACCGAATCAACCAAAAATAGGCGGAGATAGGAGCCAAGAACGAAAGAGGGATTCTAGAAGAGTAAAGCCTAGGATTCCAATGTACGATACTTACACGCCACTGAGTACATCACCAGAGAATATCTATTTGTCTACCAGCAATACTGTGTAGTACAAAAGGCCGCTCCAGAAGAATCAACGGAGACGAAGAAATAGACCGAAAAATATTATCAGTTTCATGAATGTTATGTTCATAACACAAATGAATGCAGGCATCTCTCGAATATTGTCGAAAAGCTGATTCGAGAAAGAAAGTTACAGTAGTTTTTAAAAACCCCGCAAGATGGCGGGCTGGGGACTTCCGTCCCCAACCAAAAATAATCACTACACAAAGCAGAGGAGCCTGCACAGACTGGTGGAAGATTGGTAACCAATACAATAGTCGGAGGACCACATCCAACTGGTAAGAGTTGGCATGAGATGGAGCGCTATGTTAGCATGATTAAGCATGTGAATTTTGAATGTTGTTTGATTATGGAAGATGGAGCTCTGGCTAAATAGTAACGTACAATGGCAGATGATATTTTGCTTAGAAAAAGAGAGGCAGAAAAGGTAGAGGATCTAACGATCGACCCAATGGTCATTTCAACCATGATCGGCCCCTCATTAGTGAGAAGGATATTGGTTTATTGTGGAAATTCTGTAAATATACTTTTCAAAAAAGATTATGATCAAATGAGGATGGAAGCCAAAGATTTGAAACTTTCTAAAGCCTGTATTCATGGCTTTAACAGTGCTAACACTAGAGTGTTAGTTATATTGAATTGCTCATGAAGTTGGGAGGACACCGTAGGAGAGTGCGAATTATGCTTTTTTTCGTTTTGGATGTTGACTCTCCATACAACGCTTTTCTAGGCCTGCTGGCCCTAGTTGAGTTTCGGATAGCTCTTGCCCTATGGTATTTGAATATGAAGTCCCGATAGATAATGTTGTTGGAGTTGTTCAAGGTGATCAGGCGATCGAACTTGCCTGTTATGTAGCTAAATTGAGGAATGCTCAACAAAAAAGAAAAGGGTAAGGAAGTGGACAAGGTTGTCTGCATCCAAGTCAAATCTATGGAGACATAGATCAGATCAATGATGAGGAGGAACCCAAGAAGACCAAGGCTGCACCGATTGAGCTGACGATTGACATCACAGTCAGCCACAATGACCTGCCAAGGGTACTAAAGGATCATAACTCAGCCTTTTGATGATGAAAGAATTTTTGGATTTCTCCAAGCGAATCTCGACGTGTTCACTTGGACTTACCCTAACATGTGTTGGATATCGCTTGCCATCGTGAGCCAGGCATTGAATCAACCTGAGGCATGTCCTGTTGAAACGAAAAAGACATGACATAGTTCTGAAGAGATTCATCGCTCTTAAAGAGGAGGTAGATAGGCTCAAAGATAATGAGTTTATTCACGACGCTCTCTACTCTAAGTGAGTATCTAATACTATACTCGTAAGAAAGGCAAATGGGAAATGGCAGACATGCATTGATTACTTGTACTTGAACAAGGCATGCCCAAAAAATAGCTTTCCTCTTCAAAGGATCGATCAGCTGGTATACTCAACCACGGGACATGAATTTCTATCTTTTATGGATGCGTACTCAGAATATAACCAAATCCCAATGTACATTCCCGATCAAGAGCACACCAATTTCATTACCGATGTAGGATTATATTGCTATGTGGTATGCCATTTGGACAAAAGAATGCAGGAGGGACCTACCAATGCCTAGTCAATAAAATGTTTAATGATCAGATCGAAAAAACGATGGATTTTTATGTGGATGATATGCTCATGAAGTCATGATGGTCTAGTGACCACATTAGAGACAAGGCAGAAATATGCGATATTCCCCGATACTACAGAATGAAGATTAACCCTTTGAAGTATTCTTTTGGCATCAGAAAATTCTTGGGTTTCATCATTAATTCCTGCGAAATCAAAGCTAATCCTAAGAAGATCAAGGATATTTGCAACATCCAAGCGCCAAAGACTATCAAACAAGTACAAAGCCTAAATGGGAAGATTGTCGCCCTAAGCAAGTTTATTTCTAGAGCTAGTGATAAATGCATTCCTTTCTTTGACTTGATTGGGAGAGGAAAAATGAATGTTGAATGGACATAAGATTGAAAAGATGTGTTCCAAGCTTTGGTGAACCACTTAGAGAGACTTCCCATCTTATCAAAGCTGATGGATCATGAAGATTTATATATCTACATGGCCGTGTCAATACATGTTATAAGTGCCATGCTGCTTTGCGAAGAGAATCGAATCCGGAGACTGGTCCATCATGTTAGCAAACAATTGACAGGATCTAAAAGGAACTATTTTAGGATAGAAGACCTAGAATACCACTTGTTGATTGCTTGATGAAAGCTTCGCCCTTACTTTTAAGCATGTTTTATCAATGTTTACATCGACCAGCCATTACGACTGGTCATGTAGTGACCTAAGGCATCTAGAAGGTTACTCAAGTGGAATATTGAACTTACCTAATTTGACATCACTTATCTTCCTTGGAGGGTTTTCTAGGGTCAGGCACCGGCAGACTTTATAGCAGAATTTATAGCGCAAGATGATTTCCTATAGAGAAGTGAAAGCCGTACCATATGGTCAAAGTTATATACACGTGGACATCCCATGATTGTTTTTCTGGAGCTTTAGTGCTTGTAACACCTGAAGATCGGTCAATTTGCTATGCTTTAAAGCTTGATTTCCCTACAACAAACAATGAAGCTGAATAGGAGGCTTTGATTGTTGGACTTAAACTCACCAGAGAACTGGGAATAAAGTCTCTTGAAATCTTTTGCGACTCACAATTGGTAGTATACCAAGTAAAGTGAGATTAGCAAGCTAAAGGACGGCGACTTACTCCGTACCCTACCAAAGTCGAAGGGTTGTTGACCGACTTTGAGTACTATGATATTACACATGTTCCTTGGGATCAAAACAAAGAGGTCGTTTCATTAACAAAGTTTTTTGCCATGGGGGATGCACAATAGATGGGCTAGGTTCCAGTCGAAGCATTAAATGCTCTGATCATAAGCCTGATGGCTCAATCGAGTACTAGAGACGGAGCCTTAGAAGGAGTCATGGATGACTCTGATTAAATATTATTTTCTTTAGGGGGTTCTTCTCAACGAAGGAATGAAAAATGACAAGTCCATCGTAAATCTTCACGATATATCATAAAGATGGAGTTATATGCAGGAAGGGTTTTTCCATTCCGCTGCTCTGGTTATCCCACACGATGAAATAAAACGAGTCCTAAAGGAGGTTCATGAAAGGAAATGTAGCTATCACATTAGGGGCAAACTCTAGCAAAGAAAATACTCTATTATGGGTATTATTAACCGACCATCAATCGAGATGCTGCTGATTATATAAGGAGATGCGACAAGTGCCAGATATATGCAAAAGTTTCAAGAGCCCCGCCTATGGAAATTACACAAGCGGTCAACCCATGGCCGTGTTCCATATGGGTATGGACATTATCGGTTCCCTACCGATCTTTAAAGGTGGTGTGAAGAACGCCATCGTCGTAGTTGATTACTTCACCAAATGGGCCGAAGCGAAACCTTTAGCCACGATCACCTCCAAGAAAGTAATCAACTTCATAATTTGAAATATCATCTACCGTTATAGTCTTCCACGAACTATTGTAATAGATAACGGAACTCAATTCAACTCAAGTCAACAAAATCATGAAATTCATTTCTGAAGAAACATTTGGAAAAGGCTAAAGGCATGTGGGTGGATGTAATACTGACAGCACTATGGGCTTATAGGACCACCACAAGTCCGTGACAGGCCATACTCCACTCGCCCTTGCTTATGGTTCTGAAGCCATTATTCCTTTTGAGCTCGAAGTTCCTTCTCTCGAGTGACGTACTACAATCCTACAACGAATAAAGATGTCCTCTTGGAATCTCTAGACTTTATAGATGAGAAGCGCGAAGAAGCTGATTTGAGGACAGCTACGCACCAACACTAGGTCGCCCGGTATTACAACATATAGTCTGACCTAGAACCTTTGAAATCGGCGATCTCATCTTGAAATGGGTTTTTCCTGCCCCTTTGCATATGAATCCAACTTGGGAAGTACCATATGTCATTGAATAGAGGCTAGAAGAGGGAACTTTCAAGCTAGTGACTGCTGATGGCATCACACTTCTAAGGGCATGGAATAGTGAGCATTTACGGTGCTATTTCACTTAATTTACTTATTTTTCATACAGTTGTATTTTATTTCAGGACTTTCTTTAGTATTTTATTTTCAGAGATATGTAATAAGACATATTATGTCCTTCCTTTCCGTTTGGCAAATAAAGTTTTGAATTTCCTGCTGTAGTAGTACGTATTAGTTATGATGCTAGACTAACTATTATTGATATGTACGAGCAGGTCCCTTGAGTTTGGAGCTAGTCGATTACATAAGTTCACGACTGAACTTAACTAAATGAAAATTGTCTAACCTTTCATTTGACGATTCATGCGTGCAACCCAATAAACGGAATGCCTAGTGAAGGATGGATGTGATTCGACCATCCAATGACCAACTTAATCCTATCAAACGATGGAAAAAATATGAATTAAAAGTAATCATGACACGACCGATCGCTCGCTAAATTAACCCTCGGACTTGGGGTCAAGTCATTCAATTAAGGAGATTACGATCTGAGTATTCTGTGAAATAACTCTAAGTCTCTAGAGTGAAGACTGGAGTATAAGCACAAGCCAGGTGTGATTCAAACTCCTGCTAACTAACTCTAAATCCCTAGAGTGCGGAATATAAACATAAGTCGGGTGCGATTAGACCACCCGCTAACTAAATCTTATCCCTAGAGTGTGGATATGCGTACTAACAAATAAACAAGTGGGTTTTTGACTACTCGCTATTCCATAAACTCCAGCCTGAAAACGACAGGAGAAGTACATACTCGCAAAGGATGTAGTTCGACCATCCACCGTCTAACTCTGCTAACCCAAGACTAGGGATGGGAGTATAAGCATTTAAACCGCCGAATCTGATAGCGCAACATTAAGGCTCAAGCCCCATGTTTAGTAGGACTCAAGACCATGACCGCAAGGAGGCCTAGGGATAGAATTAACGAAGTATCATCCAAAGCAACGAGCGATGAGTTATAAATATATTAAATGGAAAATGATAGCTCGACTGCTTAAAAAAAATTCACATACAAGTTTGACAAAAACAAAGAATTTTTATTTACATAATAACTTCGAGAATTATGATACAAGTTTATTTAAAAATGGGGGCCACACCCACACAATTACGGCCAACAAAAGAGGAAAACAACTATGCAAACTATATAAAACTAAGTTGGAGAGATGACTGTTTCTTATGACATTTCTCATTTTTAGATCTCTTATCATTTTTAGATCTCTTTAGAGTGTCACTACCTAAACTTCTGGCCGTCCTTTTCATTGATCCTTTATTGCCTTTGGCCGGAGAACTTTCAGAGGATGGAGGGAGTTCATGGGGAACCGGCTCACCAGAAGGGATGACTTCTAATGGGACAATATTTGGATCGTCAATGTCCACATCAACAGGTTCAACCTCAGCTTTTTTCTTCAACAATTCCTCTTAGTGTGCTCTTTTAAGCGGAGCTCATCGGTATGTTCAGTGGCTCTTGTAATAACAACGTCATCCGACTCATCAGACAAGTATAGGTCTTCAACTTTATCACCATAAAGTGCTTCGATAACTTGAGCGTCGGGTCCTGGAGCGTCGGTGGCCCCCGGAATACTAGTGGAGTCGATTGTAACATCCATAATTTCTGATAACATTATTCAGGAGATTTAATTAGGTAAATTAAATAGAATAATGTAAATAATTAAAGTGATAAGGGTATTGAGATAAGAAAATAAATTATGGGCCATGCTTAATAAGATAAATGGGCTTATAAATGGTTATATATGATAATTAACTAACCTAAGGCTTATTAGGAAATAGTCACACATAATCCATCACCTACATATGTTCTCATTTTCCTTTATTCACATTCATTTGTGGAAAACAAAAATAAAACAAAAACATAAGAAGAGGAGCCGACCATTGTTAAGGAAGAAAAAGAAGAGAAACCTGTTTGGCTCATCTCCAATGCCTCCGCTTTGACTCAGTTGAAACAAGCCTAGATGAAACCTACTAAAGCCAAAACCAATACACATGGTATCACTGAGATTGGTACGAAGTGGATTGGTGAAGGGTGGAGGGCAGGATGTCGAAAGCATTGCTTTCGATAGAGATGAAACCATTGTTACTTTCAAAAGATATGCGCCCGCCTTGTTTTGGAAGGGTGCTTTTGAACAAGTCGATACCCTGTTACTTTCAAACCTGTTGCCGCCTTTCTTAGTTTAAAAATAGACCTTTCGAATGAGACCCTTTGTTTATAGAAGAATGCTTTTGAAAAAGATGGTTCCAACCTAAAGGAAACCCTGCTGCCGTTCTTTTACCTTTCGAGTGTATTGAAGTCATCAATGCTTTCGAAGGGTAGCTTTTGTTTTAAAGATGCACTAAGACACTTCCTAAATGCTTTCGAAAAGGTTCATTGGTTTCGAAGTTAATGGCTTCGAAAGGGGTTTCGATGCTATCCTTCAATGTTTTTCTTAAATGTTTTCAAACTTTTGAAAGGTTGGTGCCGACGCCATCAAACTTTCCCTAAATAATTGTATACGAAGATAAAAGGTTTCGAAAGAGATACTTTCATATGTGTTCACTTTAACCAAAAGATGTTTTGGCACAAAACCAGTGGTTTCAAAATGGGTACTCTCATTGATTTCGAAGTTATGATTATAAGGATTATTAAGTAATGTTTTGAAACTTTTGAAAGGTATATTTTTGTTTCGAAAGAGATGATTTAAAGAACTTCAAAAGGCTTATATGTAATGTTTTGAAAAGAATTTTCCCATGCTTTCGAAGGAGGTTATCCAAGGGTTTCGAAAGTAAGGTTTTAAGGTTTCGAAAGCCTTAGTTTTTCAAAAGAAATAACACAATCTCATTTTAAAGGAAAACTATGGCATAAATAAAGGGTTTTGAAATGATTTTAAGTATGGAGTTTTTGAAGAAGTCAATAGGTTAAAGGGATTAACCAAATTATTATGTTTGCTTCTTCATATATGTATATATTTATATTGCAATGGACCCATAACTGTATCTTCGGGAAGAGCAGAATAATCAGCTAGGTTGACCTAGTAGTGAATATAAATTTAGTTAACTCATGAATGAGTATAATTCCATCTATAAGGTCAGGAAGACCAGAATATAGGATGCTAAAATATTTATTAAAGAAGTTGTCAAGGAGATTGGTTCATTGTAAACCTATAAAAACTATGTATAAAAGAAGCCGTCAGGGAGACATGTTCATAGTAAACCCATGAAACCTATGTTTAGGAAAAGTTATTGGCAGTTGCTAATAGGTTCATAGTAAACCCATGAAAACTGTGATTAGGAAGAGTGGTTGGCAAGGGCCAATTGGTTTGTAGTGAACCCATGAGAACTATAACCGGATTAAGTTATTGATAGATGTCAATAGGTTTCTAGTCAACCCAATAAAACTAGGATAAGAGGGAAGTTATTGGAGTTACTAATAGGTTCAGGGAGAACCCATGAAACAATGATGTTATTGGCAGGAACCAATATGTTCTTATTGATCCCATGAAAAATATGAAATAGGAAAGGGAGTCCATAAATTTAAACAAGTTAATAGTAAGCCCAAGAAAATTATAAAACTGAACAGGAGTCTATAAACGTTAAAAAGGTTATTAGTCAACCTATGAAAACTAATAGGTCAATATTGACCCTAGAAACTATAAATGAGAAAGTCAGTCAGAATGAATGGGGATGGAAAATCCAAAATTGATTAACTTGTTTGCATATCATCATATTGTTTTGAATTGTTTTAACCATTATGGATGCAGGAGCATAGTTTATATTTATAAAGGTTTTAGGATACTAGTGAGGGCGAAACCCATTCCGCTAAGCAACGTGGTCTCACTAGATATCTAAATGGTTTGAGATGGTATATTATTATTCATACCAGGCTTTATGTCTGACTCAAATTTTATGTTTTCCCCTTAAACTTTCGAGCACTGAATTGATTTTGAGTAGTTTGAGAGTTTAGGTTTTCAAGTACCTCTTCAGACGAATAAGCTTCTAGAGACGTGCGGGAGGCATGATAACTACTTAGAGTTCTCTTTTATTTTGATTCCACTGTGTTGTAGTAGTGAAGGAAAAGTTTTTAAATTGTACACACACATACACACAGATATATATATACACACTCTGATCGTCCAAGGGGGAATCTTCACATAACATTCTTGGCGTATGTTGTATTATATAAATGTTCGCTGAACGTGATTCTCGTATTGGAATTATTTAATGAATCTGGAATGTTTTGAAATGGAATGTGGAATCCGCTTGATGTTTCAAAAAATTTCCATATTCATATGTTATCTGTGTATCAATGTGTCTAACATTACCACATTTGATCGTTAAAGATTAATAACTATGGATGATTACAACATCCGTAGCGTTAGTTTTGGGCCTCCAAGTTGGGGATGTTAAAAGTTAGTACCATAGCATAGGTTTATGAAACTTAAAAGAAATTTAAACCTAAAAGATTTTCAAACATAATCTAATGAACCGAAAAATAAGATAGGGGTTTGGGATAATGCTATAGTAACGTACTTGTATTTGGGGTGTGTGTGTATATATACCTATATGTACCTATTCCCCTCTCACCTAGACCGTTTTCTGTATCTTACTAAGGCTCAGATGTAAATATACGAGAGAAGATATGGAGGAGACGGAAGAGGAAATCTCGGTGGAGGAAGCACCACAACCAACAGAAATGTTCGACCCACTAGGAAGCGCCCGAGTCGACAGGATAATGCTAACCAAAATGCTGATGACAATGTTGGTGCTGAAACTCCATTAGTGGATATGGGGGCAATGTATCAGTTCTTTATCAATATGATGCAAGAAGGAGTTGCTGCTGGTGTGGTTGGAAATGTTGGAGGAGCTAATCATATGGTTCCGGTTGGGAATAATTATGCTAAGATGAGCAGAGATTACACCAGTCTTGGTGTGAAGTCATTTATAGGGATGGAGAATGCCATAGAGGTAGAAAATTGGCTATTGCACTGAGAGAGTATATTTGCTGATCTGGGTTTAGATGATGAGCAGAAGAGAAGTTTGGCCTCTGAGCAGTTGCGAGGGTCAACACTTCATTGGTGGAACAGTGTTACCGTCAGAGTTCCGAAGGAGGAATTGACTTGGGCTGATTTTCGAAGGAAATTTGAGCAAAGGTTTATGTATGAGGTTGTTAAACCAGTGCTACTGAGGAAGTTTTTGGATCTGGAGCAGACAGAGATGTCGATTGTTGAGTATGCTACTATTTTTGATGAGTTGTTCCATTATGGATATACTACTATAGACACTGTCATTAGGAGAAACGAGAAGTTCATTAGGGGACTGACGCCCGAGATTGCTAGGATGACCCTGCCACATCTCTGTGATCCTAGTAATTTTGTTGCGGAGCTAGAAATCCTCCATGAGGAGATGCTTGCTATTTGTGCTGGAGAGAAGCTAGTTGAGATCCAGAGTTCTCAAGGAAAGAAAAGAAAATTATTTAAGAAGAAAGGAGTCCAAAAGGAAGATCCTGCCAAGAAGGCAAACGCTGATTTAGTTTGCTTTAAGTGTGACAAGAAGGGTCATTATGCTCATGAGTGCTGGTCACCGCAATGGGAAGAAAGCAGCAGATAAGAAGAATGTGAAGTGCTTCAACTATGACCAAGTCGGGCATTATAAGAATCAGTGTCCAGAACTGGTTAGGACATGTAAGGGAAATATATTTGCTATTGGACCATCATTTTCTAAGCCAACTGCAACAGAAAAAGGGAAGATTGTGATGGAAGGTACATTTTTGATTCAGAGTATACTAGTTAGGATACTATTTGATATCGGTGTATCACATTCATTTATATCTCAGAATTTGGTTGATAGGTTATGCTTAGAACCCACATACCTTATTTCTTCCTTAAGGGTTGTGAATCCAATATGAGGGTATGAAACTCTAGGGATGAGATGTGACCTATTAGAATTTTATTTGTTAGGTCATAAGTTTGCATGTAGTATTTATATCTTTGATTTTGGAATCATTTTGGGTGTGGATTTGTTGATTAAGTATGAGGTTAGGATATTTTTTCAGGATGGAGAGATATCACTAAGACACCCTGATAGTCATAACTGAATTATATTCTTGGTGGAGAATTCTGACTGGAGTAGCTGTGCTTTGTTAAGTGCAATAGAAGTGGGAGAAGAGCTAAGTCAAGTTCGAGTAGCAAGAGAGTTTTCCTTTGAGCCGGTTATAGGACTACCACCGAAATGAGCTGTTGCGTTTCGGATAGATCTTGTGGCAGAAGCATACCCTATAAGTAAACCACCTAGTAGGATGACACTGACCAAGATGAAGGAATTCAAGGTTCAACTAGTGGATCTAGATGGGAGAGATTTTATAAGAGCAAGTAGTTCGCCTTGGAAAGCGGCTGTGGTGTTCATAAAGAAACCAAATGGGTCGTTGAGGGTGTGCATCGACTATCGTAAGTTGAACGTGAGGACAATTAAGAATAAGTATCCTTTCTCGAGGATTGATGATCTATTTGATCAGTGGTGTGGAGCCAGAGTGTTTTCTAAGTTGGATTTGATGACAAGTTTCCATTAGTTAAAAGTGGATATGTCTGCTTTGAGGATATGTCTATATTAGCTCTATATAGAAAGATGCTGGTCAGGTAGTCTAGTATGGTTGTTAGGAGTTGTTACAGATGATTGCTATGTTTAGTATCTAGTCCTTACTGAATTTCAAGGATAAAATTCTTTAAGAAGGGGAGCCTGTAAAACCCCAAATTATTTAACATTATTCAAGAGATTTAATTAGATAAATTAAATAGAATAATGTAAATAATTAGAGTGATAAGGGGTTGAGATATAAAAATAAATGGGCTTATAAATGGTTGTATATGATAATTAACTAAGCTAAGGGCTTATTAGGAAATAGTCGCACATAACCCATCACCTATATATATTCTTGTTCCCTTTATTCACGTTCATTTGTGCAAAATAAAAATAAAATGCAAACATAGGAAGAGGAGCCGGTCATTGTTAAGGAAGAAAAAGAAGATAAAATTCATATCAAGCTAAGGAATTAAAGCAAGGGAAATAAATTTTAATCTCAATCCAATCTTCTTATCCTAATCAAGGTGAATACTAATTTATACCATCTCTATTTTGTTTATAATAATTTGTTTTCAGATTTAAGATTAAATTCTTCTAATGATGATTTGGATGATGATATGTTTGGATTTATAACATGTTTGATTTAAATCAAAATGTTCATATATGGATTTATTTGGTTTATAGGGTAAAACCGATTGTAAATGATTTCAAATGCTATGAGAAAATTTTATGTTATGTAAAATATGATTTTGGAGTGGGGTTTTAATTTCGATAATTTTCCAAGCTATGGAAAGATTATCATGAATTTTCAAAGAAAATATGGTTAACTGGGTTTATAAATTTATTTTGGAAATTATATTGAGTATTTAGGGTCTGAAATTTAGATATGTAAGATAACATATTAAAATTAAATTTCTATAATTTTTGGTAATTTTTCCTAAGTGATTACTGGGTAAATTAAATTATTTTGAAAGGAGGCCTAAATGATTTAATTGTTTTGCCAAATGGAAGGGCTTATTTATTAAATTAATATTGGTTTGGATTTGAAATAAAGCGACAGTTATTTTTGTAATGAATTTGAAAAGTTGTGGCAACCAATCGTATGTTTACAAGTAGGCAGGTTAGTTGGAAAGTATTTTCTTTACTTATCAATAAATTAGTTTTATCTAGAAATGTGAGTTCCACCTCTTTTAGAAGCTCCTTTCTACTCCAATGCCTCCGCTTTGACTCAGTTGAAACCAACCTAGCCGAAACGTACTAAAGCCGAAACCAATACACATGGTATCATTGAGATTGGTATGAAGTGGAATGGTGATGGGTGGAAGGCAGGATGTCGAAAGCATTGCGTTCGATGTAGACAAAACCATTGTTACTCTTAAAAGATATATGTTTGCCCTATTTTTGAAGGGTGCTTTCGACCAAGTCATACCCTATTACTTTTGAACCTATTTCTGCCTTTTTTTTAAATAGAGCTTTCGAATGAGAACCTTTTTTATAAAAGAATGCTTTCGAAAATGATGGTTCCGACCTAGACGAAACCCTACTACCGTTCTTTTACCTTTCGAGTGTATTGAAGTCATCAATTCTTTTGAAGGGTAGCTTTTGTTATAAAGATGTACTAAGCCATTTCTAAATGCTTTCGAAAGGGTTCATGGGTTTCAAAGGTAATGGCTTTGAAAGGGGGCTTCGACGCTATCGTTCAATGTTTTGCTTAAATGTTTTGAAGCTCTCGAAGGATGGTGTCGATGCCATCAAACTTTCCCCAAATAATTTTACATGAAGATAAAAGGTTTCGAAAGGGATACTTTCGTATATGTTCACTTTGACCCAAAAGTTTTTTTTAAGCAAACCCAATGGTTTCGAAAGGGGTACTTTCATTGGTTTCAATGCTATGTAACTGAGGATTATTAAATAATGTTTTGACACTTTCGAAAGGTATATTTTGGTTTCTAAAGAGATGATTTAAAGAGCTTTAGAAGGTTTATATGCAATGTTTTGAAAAGAAGTTTCCTATGCTTTCGAAGGGGGTTATCGAAGGTTTCGAAAGTAAAGTTTTAAGGTTTCGAAAGCCTTAGCTTTTCAAAACAAATAACCCAACCTCATTTTAAAGGAAAACCATGGAATAAATAAAGAGTTTTGAAATGATTTAAGAATGGAGTTTTTGAAGAAGTTTTCCTTAATTAATAGGTTAAAGGGATTAACCAAGTTATTATGTTTGTTTCTTCATATATGTATATATTCACATGGTAATGGACCCATAACTGTATTTTGGAAAGGGCAAAATAACCAGCTAGGTTGAACCAATAGTGAATATGAATTAAGTTAACTCCTGAATGAGTAAAATTATATCAAAGAGGCCAGGAAAATCAGAATATATAATGCTAAAATATTGATTAAAGAAGTGGTCAGGGAGACTGGTTCATAGTAAACCTATGAAAATTATGTATAGAATAAGTTGTCAGGGAGAGAGGTTCATAGCAAACCCATGAAAACTATGTTTAGGAAAAGTTATTGGTAATAGCCAATATATTCATAGTAAACCCACAAAAACTATGATTAGGAAGAGTGGTTAGCAGAGGCCAATTGGTTTGTAGTGAACCCATTAAAATTATATTCGGATTAAGTTATTGACAGATGTCAAGATGTTTCTAGTTAACCCATGAAAACTTGGATAATAGGGAAGTTATTAGAGATACCAATAAGTTCGGAGAGAACCCATCAAATAATGATGTTATTGGTAGGGGCCAATATGTTCTTAGTGATCCCATGAAAAATATGAAATAGGACAGGGAGTCCATAAATTTCAACAGGTTATAGTAAGCCCATGAAAAATATAAAATAGATAGGGAGTCTATAAACATTAAATAGGCTAAGTGGCATTGTCTCACTAGATATCTATATGGATTGAGATGGTAGATTATTATTCATACCAGATTTTATATGTGACTTGAAGTTTACGTTTTTCCCTTAAACTCTCGGGTACTCAATTGATTTTGAGTAGTTTGAGAGTTGAGGTTTTCGGGTACCTCTTTAGACGAATCAGCTTCTGTAGACATGCAGGAGGCATGATAGCTATCTAGAGTTCTCTTGTATTTTAATTCCTCTATGTTTTTGTTGTAAAGGAAAAGTTATTAAATTTCCTATATATATATATACTCTAATCATCTAATGGGGCATCTTCATATGTCGCTCTTGGCGTATGTTGTAATAAATATATTTTCTATGAATGTGGTTCTCGAATTGGGATTATGTAATGAATTTAAATTGTTTTGAAATAGAATGTGGAACCTATTTGGTGTTTTTAATTTTTTTCATATTCATATGTTTCCGTATATCGATGTATCTAACATTATCATATTTGGTCGTCAAAGATTAATAAATATGGATGGCTGCAGCATCCGTAGCCATTAGTTTTGGGCATCCAAGTGGGGGATGTTACATTGATTATTACTCCACGGTGGCACTACTCTTTGGAGATTGGCTGGACCCGAAATACCTGTAGATTCATGGAAATAAGAAGATAAGCACATGACTATTGGACATGAAGAACGAAATCCCTCGAAAATTAGAGAATAGGGCAGAATACCTACATCCGGTTGACTCTCAGTTGTCGTTGTAGTGCCACCTTCCAGAAGAGGGATTGACACCTTAGAATGATAAATGGGTTTTTCTATATCATAGCTTAGATCTTGTCCCGGGCCAAGAACGATTGATGCTCCGACTACTTGAAACGAAGTAGGGCCTTTGGGATCAGACTTTGAAGACTCGGTAGTGATTTTCCCTTTGTCGAAGGGTGCTCGAATGTCAAAATATCGAAGTCTCACAGCAGCAAGGTCTAGAGGTTCACCCCTTCTCCCCTCGAAAAATCTCCTATGCTATTTTTTCTTTGTCTAAATCAGCTCCGCCAAGGGTTCTCTTTTTCATTTCAACAATGTGCTCCCAGGCCTCGACAAGCGATTCAAGGTAATGCTCGCCAAGAAAGCTCAGATCACGGTGGATAAGGACTTTAGCATTGAATTCAATGATCAGAGGATCAAACATGTCCTTAATTTCATTTTGATTGGCTTATTTTGCATCCTCTAACTAAGCCTCGGTCTGTTCTCTCATCTCACAGCGGCTTGCTTCTCTCACCTTTTCATTAAAGACTTCAATTTGAGAAAGTTTCTTATCAAGCTTAATCTTTAAAGTCTAGGCTTTAACGGCTTCTTTGCAATATCTTTGCAATTCCTCTTAGGCTTCAATTTTCCCTTCTCTCTCATTTTTAAGAAGTTCTTCAAGCTCCTCAATGCAAAGTATCTTTTTCCAAGGCAAATGCACCACTACGGTCGAGGGCAGCATCAAGTTCCTTTTTTTGGGCAGCTTCTAGAGGACTCACCGTCTCGAATGTTTCCTAAGCACTTTTTTCAGCCTCGATCAGCTTTGCCATCAAATCTGAGTTCTCAGTGTCTTAGTGTTTAATTGTATCTTTATCATTGATCACCTCTAGCTTGAGAACGATGGATTTCATTCTGTCTCTTGATAGACACCTCAAAGATCTTCTTTGCTATGTGCTGGATAGATTCATGTTGAACAAAAACATCATTGACACATGTGAGGGAACTCGCCTTAACATTCCCTGTGATTGTATATATAGAGGGGTGGAACTTAAGCCCGTCGAAAAGAATCTTTGGAAAGTTGACCTTAAGTTCAAAAATATTTTTTGCTGCGGAAGCTTCAGGAGCCACGGTAGGCAAAGATGGATTAGAAGCGATGATTGAGCTTTTTCTCGACTTGCGGTCGCGGGACTGCAAGGGGCTGGAGGAACCAGAGTACTATTCAGGTGGTATGGTAGCCCGACGACCATGGAAAGAGGTCTGATCGCCATTGTGCATAGGAAGATTAGGTTGAACTTCGTGGAAAGGATGACTGAGACTGGGACTGATACTTGGAAGATGAAGATACCCTTGAGCGACGAATTTTTTCTCGGTCGTCTTCCCTTTCTTTACGCTTGCCCGATTCTGAATCATGTTTGGATCCATATTGTGTCGAGGAGCTCCTCAAGCGACCAAAAACTTAGGATTGAGACATCACACCTGTAAAAAAACAATGATGTATGGGTGACCATTATCCAAAAAGTAGATGGAGATCACGTGGTGAAGTGCATGTGATTATGACTGTTCTAGTGTCCCCTCGACGGACCAATAGCTGCAGCCTTGCTCAAAGGAGTTGCTTGTCCTTTGTCAGTGGAAAGAATGCTGTTGCCACTTCTGGTGGGAGAATTGAGCCCCTCAATACTAATGTTGGGGAGGTCATAAGTCATGATGTCATCGGGTATTTGGAGATTTGAAAACCAATTCATAGAGCTTTCTAAATGTTGTGAAGACGACTCTTCCTCGACGAAAGTGATAAGAAACTCAGGCTCTTTGGCAGTTTTTCTCCTACGGTGCTTATATGCAAGCTTCTTTCTTCTCCAAGCTGGCCTGTGAGATTATGCACTTATGACGGTTTGGCCACATGCGCATCGCTTGGGCCTGCATCAACACCGCCAGGCTCATTGGTCTCGGCACCCCTAATTTCGCCCTCTTTGGCGTCATCCTACGTCCCCTCGATTGGAGGCACGATAGGTTTATTAATTTCACCTTTTTGTTCTGCAACTTATCCTGGCAGTGCTAGGTTTGCTAGATGCCCAATCTTGTGACCTTCCTCTAGTAACCCAAACAGAGATAACCATTCGTTGGTAACAAGAAGTCTAATGTCCCTATCTTTGACCGAAGTGGCATGAATTGCAGAGGTTGCCCATGAAAAACTATCGCCCTCTGAACGTGGATGGACACCTGTCTATTTTTAGAATATTAGTTGATCCAGGATATAATTCGGGTTAAATATTTGATAATAGATCGAAGACGACACTTACGTTTTTCCAACCATTGCCTTGAAAAGCCAGGTGGATATCGGACATAAAACCATTCCTGTTTGAAGAGACCAAGCTTGTTCCAAGCACCCGTTAAGACCTGAAAATTGGGAGAAGGCTCGAGGAAAATGTAGGTAAAGCTCCCAGTCCGTCGTTTTAAGTTGTAAATAAAGAAGATGTCCTCAGGAATTGGCGGGCGGAACAGTCATAAATAGCAAGAAAGTGTCATGGAGAAAGGCATAGCTTTTTGAGTGTAGCTGAGTAGGAGCTATTCCAAGATATTTTAGCATCTCCTGGATAAAATAATTGAAGGGCGACATGCATCCGACCCAACACACGAACTTATTGCATGTTGTATAACCCTCCGAAGGCGAGTGAGCCCTATCGTTCAACGAAGGAACCAGAACATCATCAAAGGAATCCCATGTCTAGAACATAATCTGTGAAGAGCAACCTCCCCAATTCTGGACACTTAAGAATCTGTCAGTTATCTAAAAATATAGGCCCCTCTACCGGGTCGAGAGAAGGACTTATATCTTCTGCTGGAAGGATGGGAACATCAGAGAAAATGTCGATTGATGGGCCGAAAACTTCTGTTTGTTCAGTTCGACGACCAAGGGAATGTCTGCCAGATATAATTATGGAACTTGACTCGGCTTCGGGATTACTATGCTGTGAAGTTGGTCCATAAGAGATTGCATCTAGATGCTCGGAACATCTGAAGTTCAAGTCAACTATACTTAGTAGATAATCGAGATTAGATAAGTTGTGATATCCCGGATTTTGGACATCTGGTAATTGGGAAATTTACTGATTTTTACCATTAAGATACTTATTTTATAGAAATAAATATTCATTTAATAATCTCCTGATATAATTGACAATATCAGTTTAATGATCTTCTTTTATAATTATATAATTTGGCAAAATTTCTATTTTCAAAACAAATGAATATATTTTCTATTGTAATATCAAATTACAAATTAATATAAATTTAATTTAGTAATAAATCAATGTATGTATATATATGTTTATTAGTGGATAGTTTGATTTTGAATCATTTTTCTTTAAATATGCATAAATATAAATAAGGGGAAAATACTATAAATAAATATATATATATATATATATAAACATATTAAAACATGAAATGACAAATGTGAGTTATATATATATATTCAAAATTATAAATGTAAACTAAATATCACACGCAATTACAAGTGTAAATTAATGGTACAAGTGTCATTTTTTTCTTTTTTATTTTAATTTTAATTTGGATTTCAATTTGAAAATTTAAAAGATAAATATTTTAAAATATTTTGGATATAAAACTATATGAATAAGTTTTTTTAAATAAGACTTGTTTTATATTATTTTCCTAAAGGGATTTTATTTATATAAATTTAGATGGTATTTATTAAATAGTAAAATAAATACAAAAGTTTTATATTAACATTTAAAAATAATTAAAAATGTGTAATTAAAGTTGTTGATTTTCAAAGTCATATTAAGTACATGTGTAAAGAGTAAAATAAAGGTAATGACAAATGTTAACAAATTGGGCAAGTGTCATTTCCTTTTATTTTCATTTTCTTTAATTTTTAATAAATCATAATTTACATTATATAAACATACATCCCCTCTCTTCTATTTCTTTTCTTATCTTCTCTTTTCATAAGCAAGAACTCAAAACCTGAAAACATTCTCAATACATCAAACCAAAAACATAAACCCTATAAACAAATTCTCAAACTCAAAATCAAAACAAAGAAGTTCAAAAACCTGTAAACAATGCCTATAACAAATTATTAAAAAAAGTTTCATTTTCAAAATGCAACCTGAAGCAAATAAAAATTCAAGAAAGTTAATCAAGCAACCTTCTCAAAACAACATCAAAAGCTTCAGCTTTCAAATTAGAACTGTTTCAAGGCATTTCAATTTCAAATTCGAAGTTCCAATTTCAAAGCATTCAAGTTTCAAGCTCTCTGTCTAAAAAACAGGTGAGTAAACCAATTTTGTTTCAAAGTTTTAAATCTGTTAAAAATAGATGCATGCATAAATCACTTAAAGTAACATCTGAGAAATGTTTGCAAGATTGTTCAAAATAAGGATGTATATACGTATGAATGTAGTGTGCATGTCTGGAACTAATATCATGCTCCGTTTATTATTCTCAGATTCTAAAAAAAAATCAATTGCTCTTTCTTTGATCTGTTATAGGATTTGATGTTAAAACATAAAATGTTAGAAATAACAAGATTTGAATTTTAAAAATATCTTTAATATGAATTGATGTAAGTTTTTGCTGGGATGTTAGATATACAGTAAAAACTCAAAATTTGACAAAAAATGTTTTCAAAAATTAAATGATTCAAGTGTATAGTTTGAATCTACTATAGGAACTATGATTTTTAAAATCAAAATCACGATTTTTAGTTGAGTGTTGGATGAGCAGTTCGAAGATGATCAGAGAATGGGTTTTCGACTTTTTCTTGTGATAGTCGAGCTTATGGTGGTTGGGGTTTCTGTCGAAGCAAGGAGGGCGATCGGAAATCTCAGAAAAAATGGTGGGAATGACGATGGTTCGCCGTGGTGACGGCGATTGGGCAAACTAGGGTTTTTAAACCCAAAATGGTCGAGGTGGAAGAATGGGTGTTGTGGCGTCTCTGGGTGATCGAGCTTCACCAAAGCTTGGAAAATGGTAGTGTGGAGGCCATTGAGGGTATAGCCGAAGTTTGGGAGGTCATGGTGGTCAGCGTCGGTGGTGCGAGGAGTTTTCAGGCGAAGGTTTAGTTTTCGGGTTTCATCAGAGAACTTGATTTCGAATTTACCTTGGAAGTGATGAGTTGATGGTCAGAATGGTTAGTAGGGACGATCGTCGACGTGCGGGAGGTGCCGACGATGGTCGCAGTGGCGTGGATCGTCGGTGCATGTGCACAGCGACGTGTGTGTGTCTGTGGGTTTGGGTTGGGGGTTGACTCGAAGAGACACTCGGGGAAAGTGATGATGGGCTCGGGTTTGTTCTCATGTGCACGCGAGTGTTTTTAGGTTTTAAAACTTAAACTAAAATTTAAGAAAAAAAAGAAGTAGAAGGAGGTGGTCTACTTGGGGCAAGACCAGTGTGGTCTTCGGGTGGAACCCGAAGCAAAGATTGAACAATTTTAAAAAGGTTTTAAAACAAGATTTTGAAAATATAAATAATTTAGTTTAAAAGTTTTCCTTATATAAATTTCTTTTTTATATATAATAAATGTTTTCTTAACATTTGATTTTGAAGTTATAAAGATTTGATGACTTTAATTTGTTAAGTTAAAGGATATTTTATTTTAAAAACTTAATTAAATGATTTAATTAAGGAAGTTAATTATAAAGATAAAATGTTTTAAAATGTTAATGATAGTTATGTCATTTATCAAGTTAATGTTTTATCTTAAGGTTAATTAAGGTTTAATGAGTTGAGATTAATTAAGTTAATATGTAATTTAAGTATAATTAATCGATTTAATTAATTATAAATTAAGGATTTATAAATTAGTATTAAGGATTGTAAGTTAATTAATTAAAGGTTACTAAATTTGTAATTAAGGATTATTAATTAAATAATTAGAGATTATTAATTAATGATTAGGGATTAATTAAGTAATTAAGTTATAACTAAACATTAATCCATTATGTAATTAAAGATTAATTACTTAAATGATGATTACTTAATGCAAGTAACTAAGGATAAATCAGTTGAGGGTTAATTAATTTAATTCGCAATTAAAGGATAAATCTGTTGAGGGTTAATTAATTTAATTCGCAATTAAAGGTTAAAATAGTTAATAATGAAGGTAAATTAATGAAGGTTAATTAGTTAAGGGAAGTAATTAAGGATTAATTACTGTTAGCACCAAAATTGGTCACTAACAACCTTAAAAAGATTGCGTAGAGGGATTGATGAAGAAAGTAAATTATAGAGAAAAGTATGTAAATTTCAATGCAAAAAACAAGAACACCGGATTTATAGTGGTTCGGCGTAATTGCCTACGTCCACTTTGAAGTTGAATTCTATTGCTTTCCTTGATAGTTGATTATAGATACAATCTGTTTCCAATTACTTGAATACAATTACAAAGTAAAAGATTAAGACTTGAGTGAGTGTTGAATGCGGTAGAGTTTCTCCAGTGTTCTCCAAAAAACCGATCCCTTTCACTGTGCCCCTGCCTCACTATTTATAGACGAAGGTGGGTTGGGATTCCCTGGTGGGCCTGGTAGCAGAATACCTCGGCCCAAATGGAGTGGTCTCTGTGCGCCGATCCATAGATGTTGAACATGGCATGAATGCCGAACAGGGCATGAATGCCAAACAATACTGGAAGCTGAACCAGAGTGTTGTGCCGAACGACTTAATCCCGAACCACCATCTTCTTGCCGAACGAAGTGAGATGCCGAGTGGCGAGTGTATGCAGAGCAATGATTGAAGTTGATTGAGACTGGTTGAATGCCGAACACTACTAACTGCCGAACGACCTCGGGATGCCGAACACCTCTGGGTGCCGAACGATCTTCGAATGCCGAACGTCCAGAGGTGCAGAACGTCCTTGCCTGCCGAGTGTCATTTGGCACCAAACGCTCATGGATGCCGAACGTACCTTGTATGCCGAACGTCCTTGGTATGCCGAACGTCCTTGGATGCCGAACGCTTCTAGATGCCGAGCACCCGTTCATGCCGAGCGTTCCTTTATGCCGAGCGCTCTCCTGATGCCAAGCGCTCTTCTGATGCCGAGCGCTCCTGGATGCCGAACGCTCCCAAATGTCGAACGACCCTGACTACCGAACACACCCAATGCCGAGTACTCACGAATGCTATTCGAGCCATTTGCGCCGAGCGTTTAGAATGCCGAACGGTATGTAAATGCCGAACGATCCATAAATTCCTGAGCAATGTGCTAATGCCGAGTGCTAAGTTGCCTGGTCAAATCTCCAAAAAACACTTGCCCCCCAAAGTGTATCGCGTGGCCGAACGTGATGCGCTTTGAATCATGAGTCCGCTGCTTTTACTTCGAGACGTGGCTCAGTCTCCTCGGTGGCGACTTCTCTTGATCACTGGTTGAGGTGGTGTGTGCCGAACAACACAGCCGAAGCCGAACGCTCTATGTGTGCCGAACGATACCTTTTTGACCGGTTCCACCGGTCATTGCCTCTTCAACTTCTCCTTCTTCCCTATAAAGGCCGGCCTTTTCCTCCTTCTTCTATTTTCACTTTTTACCTCCGCTACCTTGTACTTGCAGACCTTGCCTGTTAACAGCCTCCAAAGATCTAACGATCCTTCCCAATCCATTCGGCATCCCCCCACGTCTCGATCTACTAACTAGGTATCTCTCCCTCAATTTAACTCCTTTTCCTGATTAAAAAACTTTAATGAGAGGCTCCAGTTTGTAAATCAGAACATTAGAACCGTAGCCGATAAATGTTGCGTGGGTAAAGGACTCGAACTATGATTAGGATGTTATTTAAGGCTAGATGTTGTGGAAGAAAGGAGTAATGTTTGGGGATGAGCACACGATGGAGTTGTTGAGAGATGTATCATGGTTCGGCACGGTTCCCTTGTGCCGAACGAGATGGGAGGAAAAAAGAATAGAGGAGTAGGAAGTGGCTTGGATGCCGAACAGCATGGTCTGGTATAACTCGCCGAACGACCCATCCTTGATGTTCGGCGCGGAGGGAGGAAGAGAAGAAGGAATGGAACCGTTGTCAAGAACGGAGTGTCGAGCGCTGGGGCTTGGCATAATTCTGGTTCATCATGACTCACCACATGCCGAGAAGTGGAATGGAAGGATAGGATGGAAGTACGAATTAGATAGGATATCGAACATTATTTCGGCCGAACAAAACTTAGGTCGGTCGATACTTAGGCCAAACGATAGTTTGGCCGAACGATAGCTTGGCCGGTCAATACTTAGGCCGAACGATAGTTTGGTCGAACGATAGCTTAGCCGGTCGACAGTTAAGCCAAACAATATTTAGACCGAACGATCATGAATGCCGAACCATATCTCAACCGAAAAATACTTAGGCCGAACACTCATTTACCTTGCCTAATCATATAACAAAACAAGGACAAGGACTCCAGCATACTAGCATATCGAACTGATCTGAACTGATAACTTCCTAGTTCCAATTACTCGTAAGCCTGAACTGAATTCGATAAAAACAGATAAAAGCTTTTGACATACAATGTCGATGTCCGGGTCCAAAACTGAAAACATTGCAAGGCTGGTTTTCGGAGACGGTCAGCGATGACGGTCCTCGAGAGTGACAGTCCAAAGTTCAACTTTATACCATCAGCTATGTGATTTATAATTTCTCAACATTTATATTTGGATGATTGCACTAGATCACACACCGCATTGGGGGGAAAATTTATGTTGTTAAGTCTAACGCCGATTATTTTTCGAGTATAGTGCAAACAGGTGCTCTGCCAGACTCGATGTTTATTGGAAATGTCTAAGATATTTAGCTCCGCAACGGTTTCAGATAGACCGAGACCGTCCTCTTGACAAGAAGTCGCAGATGTTTCAAATCCATCAACCTCCCCTGCACATAACTTAGCTCCCGACGCTTTGGAGGCAGCAATTCTCTTGGATAACCCTGTTGATTCACAGGCTTCGAAGGTCAATGAAGTTGCGCTCCGGCGAATGTGCTCCATCCAGGGGATCCCTTTCGACGACGTGTTGGTTTCCTCGAGGCACGATCGTCCACACTTGCCCCAATTGGATATACGGCGTGTAATAAATTCACGTGCTGGGTTGGAAGCGTGCCACTGTTCAATTTATTTCTTCGGGATGTGCTGCAATACATTGACATTTCCCCGTCGCAACTGCACCCGAACGGCCATGCATTTATCTATGGTACCTACATCCTCTTCATAACCGTCCTCTCTAGGCCCCCAACTTCGGGCGACATCAGATATATTTATATGATCAAGAAACGAGGAGATAGCCCCTCATACTTGTTTCTTGAGCCATATCGCAAATGCCAAATCTTAACTGGGGCATGGAGCAAATTTGCCCTGTACAAACAGGAATGGTTCTATCTGCGGTTCCCTCCCGGTTTCGCGAGGAGATGGGTGGAAGGAAGTAAGTCTTTTCTCCGGATTGATATTCATACTTGGTCAGAGCCATGCCTTTTCTAATTCTTGTCTCATTATTTCAGGTATCAACCCGCGTCCTGATGGTCGCGGATACTCTGAGGCCGTCAAGGCTATTCGAGCCCTTCCTGCCGCAGAAAGAGACATCCGGACTCTCATTTCGACTAACTCGCTCACAAGGTTTGGGCTGTTGGCAGCTGGCCGTCAGATAAGCCTTCCTCAAGGCGCTACCGTGCCCAAGCCCACCTTTAGGAAGGGGAAGAAATTGGCTGAGTCATCAATACGTCACACTCCTGACGCACCAGAAGTGGGGGAAATAAATGGGGACGAAACACCCGAAGCACAAGGTGAAAACTTGGGTCCCACTCAGGACCCGACAGTCGAAGTGCACGACATCGAAACGTCATCTTCCCCTTCGAAGAGGAAAAAGAGATTGACGTACAAGATTAGGAAGGAGAAGGTTGGCGGAACTTCAAAAGTTACGCTCATTCCAACGGAGAAAGAGGCCTCTCCACAGCATGTAGAAAGTTATTAAAGGGTCTATCGAACCTCTCCATTCCCGATGACCTACTCAATTATGACTTCGACGATCCGGAAGCATTTCAACTTCACTCGCCCATCAGAGGCAATGCGGGCGCTCTAGCCCAAAGTCAGGGAGAGTAAACTCCCATTAGTAAAGCAACTGGTCCATCGGGGGGAAACACTGGGACACACACATGCACTTGCACTTCACTTTGCGCTTTAATTCTCGTTGTCACTCTTCTTATTGCTAACTCATCGTTTCTCAAATTTCGTACAGGTGGCATGGGACGCACACACGGCATCGATCGCCTCCACGGGTCATATGTTTTCTATCACTTCGGGTGTGATTCAGGTTCCGGGAGACGTCGGGACAGAGACGATGACGGCGATAGGGATTATCATTCCCGAGACTCATCATCTCGGAAGAAAACATACTATCAGCCCAAGTACCACCAACATCCCTCTTCTCATTCGGAACCAAGCAAAGACAAGCGCGACCATAAGGGGTCGCATTCTGATGTCCCCCGGGATCAACACTCTGACTCCTCTTCCGTCCCGAGATCCTCACAGGAGGGTTGAACTTTCTAAGCCATCTCCTTCTGCTCCTGCAACAGATCCAACCGTGTCGGAGAGGCTGGCCGAGCTTAAGGATAAATTTCCACAAATCTGCTTTGATGGCCTGAAATTCCCCTCGGCAATTCATCCTATTCCCAGACATGTCAAGTAGAGCGCCATCGCCTGTACCAACGACGTCAATGTTCAACATGAAGCGTTTGTTTATTTGGCTGAAAAACTTTCTGAAGTGTCCATGGAGCGCCAACACGAGATCGATCGCCTGAAGTTTGAGGCCATCCACGATAGAGATATCATTAAGGCTCAGGACGAAGAGCTTGCATCTTATATATCTCAGCTTGAGGCCGCCCGATAGAGCGCTCAAGACACTGCCGAAGCCGTGACTCATCTGGAATCGACACATAAAAAAGAGATCGACGAGGCAGTACAACGCTGTGGGGCCCTAGCATTAGAGAAGTACTCAGTCCAAAAAGAGAGGGACGCATTCAGCCACCAAGTCAAGGAACTTGAGGAGCAGCTTCGTAGAGTGAAGGAAGATAAAACGGCTACCCAATAAGAGTCACAACGATACTGTAACGAAATCATTGCTACTCGACTCTTAAACGAAAAACTTGAGGCCGAGCTTTCCAAAGTCGAGGCGATAAAGAGTGAAGCCCGTGAAGAGGGCAAAAAGATAGCGTCTGCGAACATCTGCTCCCGTCTTGAGGCGGCTAGAGAAGAAGGTAGGGAAGAGGTCAAAAGCATGTTTGACCCGTTAATCGCTGAATTCAATGCCCGCGTCCTCATGCATCGAGACTTGACTTTTCAGGGCGATGGCTATCTTGAATCTTTAGCCAAGGCATGGGAGGCCTTGATAGAAATCAGAAGGGCCGAGCACGGTACCGAAGAGATTGATAAGGGGGCCTTGATAAAAGAATTCCTCAAAGGGAATGAGCCTTCGGACTTATCAGCAGCTAAAGCTATTTATTGCAAAGGCTCCCCCTCAAAGAAAGGGAAAGAAGTGATTATCGGTCCATCCGGGGTCGTGCCCCCAGCTCATGCGCCTACTCGATCGGCCGATCGGCCGATACTCGATCCATTTGAGCAGCATATTGGTTATAATCCAAAGGACCCCGGCCTTGGCGTCCATATTCTGTCTCCCATTCCAGAGCTTGAGACCCCCTTAGCGGCTGAGAGCCTGCCGGAACCTGGTAGATAAGCCTTCACTTTAATATTTCAAAAGTCATCATTCTTTATGAAGGACTATTGTATTCTAATGCTTGTTTTTCATGATTTTACGCAGGCCATTCTGATTTCGGGCCCACTCCGAGGAGCGATGTCGCCAAGGTGGTAGAGGAAAAGATAGGTGAGGCCACTCAGGAAGGAGAGGCTCCCGCGACAGATGCTCAGGTGATTAGAGCGCTGGATGAAGACAAATATGAGACTTCTTCTCCCATCGAGGGGAGTTATGAAATAGAGTTTACAGGCGCCTTCGAACACACATCTGAGCTGAGTATGAAGGAGCGGCTTGAGAAGGAGAAGAGAGAGACAGCCGAGATCAAGGTCGAGCCTCGAGCTGTGGACCCAAACGATCCCTTGAACAAGCCGTTGAAGGTCATTCTCCCTGGCAGCTCCAAGCCCATGGATGTTCCCCGTATTTCTTCGGTTGCTACCCCTCCATCAAAGAAGAGTACCAAGGGTAAACGCACAGGGGAGGAACCGTCCAAGAAGACAACGGAGGTGAAGAAGTCGAAGAAGCATAAGAAGTGATCATTACTCTTGTTCAACGAGAGTTAGTTTAAGTTATGTAATTATTTTCATCTACTTCCGTGGTCTTTGTAAATAGATCGTCGACTCCGAAATTTGGAGGGCATGTAGTAAAAACTTTTTCTGAATAAAGCTTAGTTCCTTTTTTCTGTCTTACAAAAGACTCTTATCGTTCAGTTTTCTTTGTGATTGTGATTTAAATCCAAGCTGTTGTGAGTAACATAGACTTCTCGGTTAATCTTCGTATAGCTCGGAAATTCATTGGGAGTTGTTCATTTTTACCCCGGGCTTCAAGCACTTAGAATATTTTTTAGTCCATACATCGGGGACTTAGAATACTCCTGTCCGCACTCTGGGGACTCGGAGATTTGAGTCGTTTATACTCGAATCCGCTATCCGGGGACTTAGAGTACTCCAGTCCGCACTCTGGGGACTTGGGGATTTGAGTCGTTTATACTCTAGTCCGCGCTTTGGGGACTTTGAGTACTCCATTCCGCACTCTGGGAACTTGGAGATTTAAGTCGTTTATACTTGAGTCTACGCTCTAGGGAGTTAGAGTACTCCAGTCTGCACTCTGGGGACTTGGAGATTTTGAGTCATTTATACTCGAATCCACGCTCCAGGGACTTAAAGTACTCCGGTCCGCACTCTGTGGACTTGGAGATTTTGAGACGTTTATACTCGAGTCTGTGCTCCGGGGACTTAGAGTACTCCAGTCCGCACTCTGGGGACTTGGAGATCTAAGTCGTTTATACTCCAGTCCGCGCTCTGGGGACTTAGAGTACTCCAGTTCGCACTCTGGGGACTTGGAGATTTGAGTCGTTTATACTCGAGTCCGCGCCCCGGGGACTTAGAGTACTCCAGTCCGCACTCTGGGGACTGGGAGATTTAAGTCATTTATACTCGAGTCCACACTCCGGGGACTGGGAGTACTCCAGTCTGCACTCTGGGGACTGGGAGATTTAAGTCGTTTATACTCGGCGCTCCAGGGACTCAGAGCACTCCAGTCCGCACTCTGGGGACTAGGAAATTTAAGTCGTTTATACTCGAGTCCGCGCTCCGGGGACTTAGAGTACTCCAGTCCGCACTCTGGGAACTTAGAGATTTAAGTCCTTTTATACTCGAGTCCGCGCTCCGGGGACTTAGAGTACTCCAGTCCGCACTCTGGGGACTTAGAGGTTTTAGTGTCTGCACATGTTCGTACGTCAGCTAGAATAATATAGTTCCATTTTCCTGTCACAGGATCATCATACGCAGAAACATTAGTAATTCATGGAAAAGATGGCTTCAATCCTTTATTAATGAAAGCAAGCTAAATTGTCTGAATACATGCCAAGAACTAGAAATAAAAGCGTACTGGAAATAAGTGCAACTAATACATGAAAGAAATAGACTAAGTATAATAATGCCGCATGTGCTCGCTGTTCCATGCTCGGAGGAGTGTCGCACCATCGACGGTCACTAGCTTGAAAGTTCCTTCTGCAAGCTTCCGTCCGATGACGTATGGACCTTCCCATGCGGGATTCATATGAGATGGGATCGGAAAAACTCGTTTTAAAACGAGATCTCCCACACCAAAAATTCTCGGTCGGACCTTTTCGTTGTAATATTTAGCGACTCTATGTCTGTATGTGGCCGCTGTCAAATTGGCCCTCTTCGCGTTTTTCATCAATGAAGTCCAACGATTCCAATAAAAGATTCTAGTTCGACTCGGGGTCGTAATAAGTTACCCGATGTGATGGAACTTCAAGTTCCACGGGTATGACAGCTTCCGTTCCATATGCCAATGCGAATAGAGTGTTACCAGTTTCGGTCTTGTGGGTGGTCCTGCAGGCCCAAAGTGCCATTGGAAGTTCATCCACACACTTGCCTCTAGTCTTTTCTAGATGCTTTTTTAATATGGACTTGATTATCTTGTTCACGGCTTCCACTTGTCCGTTGGCTTCTGGGTGAGCAACCGCTGCAAACTTCTTCTCAATGCCATATTTCTCACAAAATTCTTTGAACTCCTTGCTTTCTAATTGAGTCCTATTGTCTGTAATGATGGTCCATGGAAGGCCGAAACGGCATATGATATTTCGTACGACGAAATTAATAACCTTCTTGGTGGTTATTGTGGCCAGAGGCTCTGCTTCTGCCCATTTGGTGAACTAGTCGACCGCAACTATTGCATATTTCGCTCTACCTTTGGCTATGGGTAAAGAACCAACTAGGTCAATTCCCCACATTGCAAATGGTCAGGGACTAACCATTTGCGTGAGTTCCGTCGGCGGAGCTCTCGGGATTTTCGCATATATCTGGCATTTATCACATCTTCTCACATAGTCTGCAGCATCCTGGTTCACAGTTGGCTAGTAGTATCCATAACGGAGGACCTTCTTTGCTAATGTCTGCCCTCGCAGTATGGTCGCCACACTCTCCTTCATGGACTTCCTTCAGGACTCATTTTATCTCATCATGGGAAATGCATCGGAGTAATGGGGTCGAGAATCCCCTTCGATACATTATTCCATCCTATATTACATAACGAGAAGCCTTAAGGAGGACTTGTCGTCTTTCGCTCCTTTTTCGAGTAAGATCTCGAATAGCAAGTACTACTTGATTGGGGTCATCCACGATTCCTTCTTGATTTCTGTTTCTAACACGAAATCTACCTCCATCATATCTATACTCGGAGCGTGGAGGGTCTCAACAGGAAATAATCCCATTTGTTATCGCCTGTGCTTGCGAATTTTGCCAATGAATCGGCTGCTCTGTTTTGCTCACGCGGGACATGTGAAATATCGTAATACTCGAGATTCGCTAGCAGCTCCTGAACTCGAACCAAATATGGGGCAAGTCTCTGCCCCCTTGCTTGGTAGTCTCCTCGCACTTGGTACACCACTAGCTGCGAGTCGCTGAAGATTTCAATCGATTTTACTCCCAGTTCTTTGATAAGTCTTAAGCCGGCGATCAACGCTTCATATTCAGCTTCGTTATTCATTGCTGTGAATTCGAGCTTCAAAGCGTAGCAAACTGATCGGTTCTCAGGAGTTACAAGAACTATGCCAACCCCCGAACAACGGTCATTAGATGCCCCGTCGGTGTTCATCTTCCATCGAACGAGAGGTATGACATTGTGGTCGTTTGATTCGTCTGACATAGTAAACTTAGCGATGAAGTCAGCTAGTGCTTTCCCTTGTTTGGCCCTTCGTAGCAGGTAGGTAATATCGAACTGACTTAACTTAATATTCCATTTTAACATCCTTCTGGAAGTTTTCGGTCGTTGGAGTATCTGCCGCGAAGGTTGATCAGTATAAACACTAAATGAGTGCGCCTAAAAATACGGACGAAGCTTGTGTGATGCAATCACCAAGCAATAGGCTAGTTTTTCAATCCTTGGATAATTTCTTTCTTCCCCCATCAAGCGTTTACTAACATAGTAAACTGGCTTTTGAACCCGGTCTTCCTCGCGAACCAATGCTGTACTGATAGCGTGTTGGGATACAGCCAAGTAAACGTACAACATTTCATTTTCTACTGGTTTCGTCAATGCCTGGGGACTTTCTAAGTGACTTACAAGAGCTCGGAACGCTTCCTCACAGTCGGATGTCCATTCGAAGTTCCTCTTTCCTTTCTTTATAACATCAAAGAAAGTAATACACTTGTCTGTGGCCCTGGATATGAATCGGCTCAACACGGCCACCTTTCCATTCAAGCTTTGCACTTGTTTTATGGTTCTGGGTACTTGTATATCTCGGATAACCTGAATCTTCTCCAGTTAGCCTCGATTCCCGCACATTCACAATGAAACCCAGAAACTATCCTTACACTATGCCGAATGAACACTTCAAAGGATTGATCTTCATTCCATAATGCCTGAGTATGTCAAACATCTCCGCTAAGTCTCGAATGTGGTCGTTTGACTTCCGTGACTTCACGAGCATGTCATCCACATTGACTTCCATTGTTCTACCAATCTGATCTTTGAACATCCGATTCACCAGACGCTGATAAGTTGCTCTTGCGTTCTTCAATCCAAAAGGAATCACTACATAGCAATACAACCCGACGTTTGTGACAAAACTGGTATGTTCTTGATCTGGGAGGTGCATCGGGATTTGATTATATCCAGAATATGCATCCATAAATGATTGTAACTCATGTCCGGCAGTTGAATCGACCAACTGGTCAATCCTAGGCAATGGGAAACTATCGTTCGGGCATGCTTTGTTTAAGTCAGAATAATCAACACAGGTTCTCCATTTTCCATTCGCTTTTTCACTAGCACCGGATTAGATGCCCATTCAGGATAGAGGGCGTCGCAGACGAACCCATTGGCTTTGAGTTTGTCCACTTCCTCTTTGAGAGCCGCAGACCTCTCTGGGTCCATACCTCTCCTTTTCTGTTTTACGGGAACGTACTTTGGGTCTATGTTCAACATATGATTCGCAATTGTTGGAGAAATCCCACACATATCAGAGTGTGTCCAAGCGAAAACATCAAGATTCGCTCGGAGGAAGTCAGTGAGGTTCTCGGCTACCTTGGGGTCGAGTTGCGATCCAAGTTTGAGAATTCGTGACGGGTCATCCCGGCTAACTGGGATGTCAATTGTTAGTTCAACCGGTGCTACATTTATTTCCTTAGGTCCCCCATTATCATCTCTCGGATCTTGTCTCTGTAGATCCGAGAATGTTGCCCGAGCCAGGGCTCAGGCGCTACTTGTCAATCATCAGAATTTTGGACGCGGACGGAGCTGTCCGCAACCTTTCCTTTCTCTCTACGCCGAGCCTCTCTCAGCTCAGCCACATAGCATGCACGACCGGTCGCCTGATCGCCGTGCAACACTCCAACTCCTCCGTCTGTCGGAAATTTTAACGTCAGACACCAAGGGGCCAATGCTGCCCTGAATTCTGGCAGGGCTGGACGTCCTAGAAATACGTTATATGGAGAGTCAACATCCAACAATATGAATGGTATGATTTGCACCCTCCTACGCTCTCCTTGCCCAGTTCAACTGGTAACTCCACATATCCCACTGCATCAGTTGCTGCACCATTAAAGCCATGGATTCTGGCTTTAGACAGTTTCAAATCCTTGGTCTCCAGCTTCATTTGGTCGTATTCTTTCTTGAAGATGATGTTAACAAAACTTCCGCAATCAATTAGAATTCTCTTCACGAATTTCGGCCTGATTGTCGCAGATATGACCATCGGGTCGATGGTAGGAGCCTCCACCTTATCCGCATCTCTGCTCCTGAATACAACATCATCATTCATTGCGCTACTGCTTTTCAGGAGTCCCTTCCTCCACATTCGAACAACACTCATACTTTGCATGTCTTAATGAGTTAGCGTATCGCTCCATCTCCTGCCAATTCTTATCCGGAATGAGGTCCGCCAGCAATCGTGTTAATAACCAATCTACCCACAGTTCAAGCAGGTTGTTCTGGTTGGCGTGGAGCTGACCCGCGCCCAGGGTTCGATTTCTCTTGTCTTCCATCTTGTGGGTCTTTGACAAACTCCTACAGCTTCTTCTGTCTAATCAACTTTTCTATAGCGTCATGAAGGTGTCTACACTCCTCTGTGTCGTTCCCATAAGACTTGTGAAAGCGGTAATACTTCCCAGTCTGCTTCTATTCCTCCGTTGATTCCTTTGGGCGTGGTTTCCTACATTGAAAAGTGTTACAAGTTGACAAATAGATTCTCTCAAGAGATGCGTTGAGCGGGGTATATTCATTGTAGGTAGGGATCCTTGACTTCCATTTCCCCGTCTCTCTTTTCTTTCCGGGATTTCCACTTCCAGATCCTTTAGACTGCCCAGGCTTGTTTTGGGCGTTGACTTGGGGTTTTCCCGAATCATCGCCGGTTTGTTTCATGGCGACGTTACTTTTTACAGTCTCATGAGCAGGCCCTGGTGCCTTGTCTCGTCTTGTCCATCGAGCTTCCTCCCTTCTTATGAACTGATGAGCTTTCGAATAAAAACGCTCCAGCGTGGCTGGGGGCTTTCCCGCCAACCAATCTCCAAATTCGGAGTCTGGATCCACTCTACGCATTACCGCCATCAAAATTGCGTGGTCGTTTGGATTGCTCACTTCGAAAGCCGCAACACGAAATCTCTGCAAGTATGCTTTCAACTACTCTCCCGGATCTTGGATGACGCTTAATAAGGACATCACATCCTTTGGATGAGTGGTGTGTATCCTGAATTGTTCTATGAATTTCATTGCCAATTCGTCAAAGCTGGATATAGATCGTGGGGGAAGTCGAGTAAACCACATAGTGGCAATTCCTGACCAAGTGATTGGGAAACCTAAACTTGGTTGCATCATTATCTCTTGTAGAATCAATCATCCATCCGTACCTCATCACATGCTGCCTGGGATCAGTCTTCCCTTCGTAGGCCGGGATGGTCGGCATATTGAACTTCTTGGGATACTCAGCCTGTAGGATACCATCTGTAAAGGGAGTATGGCTTCTGGACACTACCCAATCTTCATTGGTCAAGCCTTGGTTCTCTCTCATCAACTGCCTGACCATAGTTGAAAAGTCTAGAGTTTGTATGGAGGATGGAAGGTTGGGTTCCGTTCCACGGGACCATACGGGTTGATGTCCTGCCTGATTTGGGTCTTGGGGATTCGGGTATCCAGTCTCTTCACGAGCTTGATCCTTAGTCAATCGATCTATGGCACCTGCCTGTACACCTTCATCCTTACGACGTCTATGCCTAGAAGGTTCGTCAGTTGAGGTTGAACTATCAGATTCAGAATAAGGGGCAGGGTTACCTCCAGCATTCTGATGCTGCTGCTGAGTGAGCTGAGTCATGAGGTTAGTGTTGGCTTGAATTTGATCAGCAAGCCTTCTACTTTCCTTGAGTTCTCTTATCAAGTCGTTGAACTCTGTTTGGGAAACAACTTCCTCTTGGTTTTGGGTGGAGGGCCCTGCACCTCGAGTTGCTTGCTGATTTCTAGGTCCAACTTGTGGTACGCTAGCAGTCTCGTGGACATCTGCATTGTGAGAGGCCGATCTAGTTCGTGGTCTCTCCATGGAAGAGTTGTTGGTTGTAACTCTGAATAGAATCAACAGATGCCTTGTGAATGATCTTGGATCTCCTCTAGGGGATAAATGCAATCCAGTAGCTACAAAGCATATCCTAACAGCTTGAGAATTCAATTCTCAGTGAATGCACCAAAATGTTAGCACCAAAATTGGTCACTAACACCCTTAGAAAGATTTCATAGAGGGATTAATGAAGAAAGTAAATTAAAACAGAGAAAAGTATGTAAATTTCAATGCAGAAAACAAGAACACCGGATTTATAGTGGTTCGGCATAATTGCCTACGTCCACTTTGAAGTTGATTTCTATTGCTTTCCTTGATAGTTGATTACGGATACAATCCGTTTCCAATTACTTGAATACAATTACAAAGTAAAAGATTAAGTCTTGAGTGTTTGTTGAATGTGGCAATGTTTCCCCAGTGTTCACCAAAAAACCGATCCCTTTCACTGTGCCCCTGCCTCACTATTTATAGATGAAGGTGGGTTGGACTTCCCTGGTGGGCTCGGTAGCTGAATACCTCGGCCCAAATGGAGTGGTCTCTGTGCGCCGATCCATAGATGTCGAATAGGGCATGGATGCCGAACAGGGCATGAATGCCGAACAATACTGGAAGATGAACCAGAGTGTTGTGTCGAACCACTAAATGTCGAACCACCATCTTCATGCCGAACGAAGTGAGATGCCGAGTGGCGAGTGTATGTCGAGCAATGATTGAAGTTGATTGTGACTGGTTGAATGCCGAACACTTCTGACTGCCGAATGACCTTGGAATGCCGAAAACCTCAGGGTGCCGGATGATCTTCGAATGCTGAACGTCAAGAGATGTCAAACGTCCAAACCTGCCGAGCGTCATTTAGCACCGAACGCTTATGGATGCCAAACGTACCTTGTATGCCGAACGTCCTTGGATGCCGAACGCTTCTAGATGTCGAGCGCCCATTCATGCCAAGCGTTCCATTATGCCGAGCATTCTCCCGATGCTGAGGGATCTTCTGATGCTGAGCGCTCCTGGATGTCAAGCGCTTCTGGATGCCGAACGCTTCCAAATGCCGAACGACCCTGACTGCCGAACACCCCCCAATGCCGAGTACTTACGAATGCTATTCGAGCCATTTGCGCCGAGCGTTCAGAATTCCGAACGATATGTAAATGCCGAACGATCCATAAATTCTCGAGCAATATGCTAATGCTGAGTACTAAGTTGCCTGATCAAATCTCCAGGAAATAATTACGTAGTGTAATTAATTGAAGGATTGATTAATTAAAGAAATAATTAAGGGTTAGTTAATTAATGAGTGTGATTAATTAAAGAATAATTAATCAATGTAAGTGATTATAAGATAATTAATTTGAGTAAATTAATTAAGACCAATGTAATTATTATGGATGGGTAAATGTTAATTAATTTTTGTAATTAATTAAGAGTTAATTACTTATTGTAATTAAAGGATAATTGGTCGAGGGTGATTAATTAAGATGGATAATTAAAGGACGATTAATTAATTGGTTTGTAATCAGTTATTGTTAAGTATAGGTAATCTAAGTGATTAAAGATTAGTAACTAATTTAATTAGAGATAAATTAAATTAATTTTGGAAATGATAAATCTAGCTTATGAATGATTGAATGATGTTAAATGCCTTGAATTGGTTGATATCTCTGATATGAAATGTTTTGTGATATGATATGTTTGGGTGGACAGTGATAATATGGTTATCTATCGATGATGAATTGCCATGTAAAAAGTGACATCCTGTATTTAAAGTTGAATTGTATTTCACTTGAATAACTTGAGTTAAGACGGTATTGAATTCGAAGAGACCAGGGTCGGCTATCAGTAAATACCCAAACCCACTTCGATTTGTAACCTAAAATGATTCTTTATAGATTGATATGTGAAATCAATAGGTTGAAATGGGATAATTCAAATGACTGGACCATTTAAAGCTAAGTAAGGGTAATTAGGGATTGATTTGTGAAATAAGTGTTGACTGTAGAAAGTTGTGAACTGGTAGTGTTGGACGAGTTACCCTTGGTTTTAAATAAGTTTTATACCGAGTATTTCATGTTAGATGGGATTACTCACGCTGGTTTCCAACCTGACCCGGGTGCTACTTTGATGTAATACTCGGGTCAGACCGAGTATTACAGATTTTCAAGTAAGGACGCTCTAGAGCTCAGGAGGCGAGCTGGATGGCAGGAACGTATGGAGTGTATTCTGCTGTGATATATTGTTATTTATCTGGGACAAGTTATTTTTTTAACTGTCGAGAGATTGTGAAATGTTTGTAACACTGATGGATTGACGTAAATTAACGGATACAGTTTTTCCTTGTATAACTGTTATTTTATTTGATATTATATTTTGATCCGCGGCGAATGTGAGGTTCTGCGTTTCATTTCTGTTTCTTCTTCTATCTTTTGTTCTTTTCCTAACTATCTGGAATTTTCGAGATCGAAATTCCGGGTCGTTACATTTTGGTATCGGAGCCGAAGGTTAAGTGAGAACCTTAACTCTGGTGCGATTACTCATTAAGGATAGGGTAAGTAATACCCTAAAATGAGTTGAGTGTATACAAATATATGGAAGCTTACTTGTTATTTTCTTATATAAAGGTTTTAAAATGATTTTAAAGGCAGTGGATTTTTATATGGGTTTATATTTTGATATATAAAGCAAAAATTACTCTAACCACAATATATTTAGATAGCTGGTGGTTATATTAATTGAATTAAAGGTAATAATAAGAATTAAGTGGTAACAGAAATACAACCAAATGGAAATTGAATAGTATAAACTACATTAATAAAGAAATGGATCCAAACTAAAATTAAATCCTGAATTTATAGAAGTGTTTTCAGAATAAGATAAAGAAATGAAATGGTATTCAGATATGATAATCTTGGTTATTATCATAAATGGTTGATGTGTTCAATAATGAAATGTGTGTTAACGATTAAGCAAAATGAAATGTTTAAGGAAGTAAACATTTAGGTGAGTATGACTTATAATTTGAAATTGAAAAAGGGTTTAAATAGTGAAGTTTTAAATCTAAGTCTAGAAATTTGGAATTTGTTTCAAAGCACTAAAAGAAATAATAAATAGTATTATTTGAATGAAAGGGTCTTGTTTCAAACAAGAGTTGTTTGAAAATTTTAAAGAAATCTGATTTGGTTTAAAAATTTAAGGTATAACTTGAAATAAATATGTATGTATGTGGGATATACATAATATTAGAACTGATTTGAAATAAACTCTATGGTTGAGTTTTGAATTTTTCCTTGGAATGTGATGTGAAGATCCAAAGTGAAATAAGTTTCTAAACTTAAGTGAGAAGATTATTAATATGAAGTTTAAAATTTGAAATAGGAATTCAAATTATGTAAAGTTGACTGGATTAAGTAAATTAAATTTAACTTTGGGAAAGTCAAATAAGTTAATAAACAACCTGAAATGGGAAATTTCAATATGAAATCGAAATTTAACTTGGGAAGTTAAATGGTTGATTTGAATTGGGAGTTTGTGTGATCTCAAAATGGGTTTGAGATTTAGAAATTGAAAATGGATGTTGTTAATTGGTGTTTGGATAAATTTGGATGTTTATTTTTCCTGATATCATTCTATAGTTATAAATAATTTATGAAACTGAGGATAGGTTTTAAAAATCGATAATAAATTAGATCTGGAGATTTAATTGTTTTTGAATTCTTATTTGAACTTCAAAATAAGTTAAGTAAAGATAATTTAAAATGGAATTTTGGAATTTGGATTCATAATTAAATGGTTTAAAAGATTTAAGAGGTTAAATTAAAAATAAAAGTTGATTTTATTTAAAAGTAAGGGTAAATTTGATTTAAGAGATAAAATCAATATTTGAAATTTAACTCGAATTTATATAATTCGAGATGGTTTAAAGTGAAATGGAATTTGAAGTTAGTTCAAATTGAAATTTGATTTGAATAATTTGGAATTTTGATTAAGGTTGAATAAGTAAATTCAAAAGGAATTTGATTTGAATTGGGATATCTCAATTTTATTGGGATGAGAAGTTGATTGAAAATGGAGATTGGGAAGTTGTACACTTTGGCTCTGGACTATTTTCAAAATAAGTTATTTTAATATAAACCAATTTTTCCAAGCTATTTACTATACAATCTTTCTTTTTAAAGCCAAACTATTTTATGCTTATTTTACAATTATTTTTGAAACCATTTAACAATTTTATAACTGTTTTATAAACTAATTACTATTTTTCAACTGTTTTATAACTAATTACTATTTACAACTAATTTGCAATTATTTAACTATTTTCCAACTATTTTACAATTACTTAACTATTTTATAACTACTCATTATTTTTAACTTTTCAAGCTATTTTCTAAATTTAAGCTGGACAGAGTTCAAACTGTTTATGATTAAATATCCATTTGAGACAAGAATTGAAGTGTTAATCAAAAGGGAAATTGGGAGAAACAGTGGATAAGTGAATGGAATCAAAATAAAGGTGAATAGAAAGGGAATTTATTTGGCTAATAATCAATAAAGATAAATACGTAGGATGTACATATATTATTCTATTCGCATAGTGATTTGATCTAGATTCGAGCACAGAATTTCGAGATAGTTTATCGATTCGAGTTGGGATTTTTCACTCGATTTTAGACAGCGAACCTGGATATGGATTGTCGATTGGTTCTGAAAATTCTCTATCATAGTTAGGCTATGCAAGGAGAATGACGGTTTCTGATCAAGAAACCAGATCTGAGTCCGCACTAGAAAGTCGAGTGGATGATATTAGTTCGGAAATGAAAATGGGTGATCGAGTGAGCGATCAAATTTGATTATGTGTACGGATGATATGTGTACATCTTACGGGTTTGAATGAAATTGATATTGAAAATTTGTGGATAAGAACTGTAAATGATTTTTGAAAAGAGAAGTATGTTTTGAGAATATGTATAGGGAATAAAATGGGAATTGGATATTTCTATGATTAGAACTCATTTTATAGAAAAGTAATATGGGTAATAACTTTATAAAAGAGTAATCAAATTTGAATATTTGAGTTGAAATAAACAAACTTATATATATTTGTTATATATATGATAAACTCCCCTTGTTGAATCTATTGCTAGAAGAAAAGGGTTTTTGAAAAGTATTTGAAGTATAAAAAGGGAATTTATACAAGTACGAAGTGATCCAAAGATTTTCAAAGTTATATATATCTATAAATGTATATATGAAGGATCTTATGAGAATGATTTTGGGAAAAAACCTATGGATTTTGGAAAGGCATTGCTTTTTGGGGAAAAACCAATTTTGGAAATTTGAAAGTACTAGTTTGAGAATTACCGATTTTGGAATAATCGATTTTGAGAAAAGGAGATTTGTATGGGATTCATACTAGGTGTATGATTTGGAAGATACTATATGTGTATAGTATAAAGTGTTTTGAAAATAGCTCTGGAGAAAAAGGCGCTCCCTTGAAATGAACTTCTTAGGAGTACCATAGGTTGGTACTGCCTTGAGCCCCAAGGGGAAGGCTCTAAAGTGGATCCTGTGAGGAAGTCCAGACAAAATGAAGTTCTTGAGGATAGAGCAAGTCGAGGGTGCTGATGCCTACAGAGGCATTTGGGTTATGCTGTGACGATAGTGTAACTCGATGTCGCTGCGATCTACTGTGGACCATAATGGAAATCATGTGGAGGTGGGTGTCAACGGTCTATGTTTGATTTTTCCTGGAAGGCAATGCAACATCGATAGGCTACGATCTATGGTTGAGGGGAGAAGTTTCGTTCTTTTGGCAGCGTAATTCGAGGGCGCTGATGCCTACAGTTATAAGGGTTTTTGCTGTGATAGCAACGTAACCCCAGATGTAGCTGCGATCTGTAGCGGGTTCCATGACGTACTCGAGGGGCGCGGAGCGCCTACAATTATCTATGGATTTTGCTGGGATGGCAACGTAACCATCGGGTTAACTGCGACCATGGATGGGAGTGATGATTTCTAGAGCATTCTCACCAAAGATGTTTCCTCTATTTTCAAAAATGTTTTCTATGTTTTCAATAAAATTATTTTCCAAGTATTTTCAATGGGTGTTGAAAATGGATCTGCTAAGTACTTATAGATTTTCAGTCCTACGCCTGATCAACATATGACCGAAATTCTGTGAGAACGAAGATGGACTTGTGGAGACATCGAGTTATAAAAGTATTTCTATAAAAACTATTTTTGTAATATTATATAGATTTTTAAAGTGTTTTAAAAATGATAAAAGTGATTTATCTGATTTTAAGTATTAAATAAATTCTAGCTTTGTTTTCTTTTTGAGGAAGAAAAGATTCAAAGGGGGAAGAAACGTGATATCCCAGATTTTAGACATATGGTAATTGGGCAATTTACTGATTTTTACCATTAAGATACTTATTTTATAGAAATAAATATTCGTTTAATAATCTCCTGATATAATTGACAATATCAGTTTAATGATCTTCTTTTATAATTATTTAATTTGGAAAAATTTGTATTTTCAAAAAAAATGAATATATTTTCTATTATAATGTCAAATTACAAATTAATATAAATTTAATTTAGTAATAAATCAATGTATGTGTGTGTGTGTGTCTATATATATGTATATATGTATATTAGTTGATAGTTTGATTTTGAATCATTTTTCTTTAAATATGCATAAATATAAATAAGGGGAAGATACTATAAATATATATATATAAAAACATATTAAAACATGAAATGACAAATGTTAGTTATATATATTTATATTCAAAATTACAAATGTAAACTAAATGTCACATGCAATTACAAGTGTAAACTAATGGTACAAGTGTCATTTATTTTCTTTTTTATTTTAATTTAAATTTGGATTTAAATTTGAAAATTTAAAAGATAAATATTTTATAATATTTTAGATATAAAAATACATGAATAAGTTTTTTTAAAATAAGATTTGTTTTATATTATTTTCCTAAAGGGGTTTTATTTATATAAATTTAGAAGGTATTTATTAAATAGTAAAATAAATACAAAAGTTTTATATTAACATTTCAAAATAATCAAAAATGTGTAATTACAAGTGTTGATTTTTGAAGTCATATTACGTACATGTGTAAAGAGTTAAATAATGGTAATGACAAATGTTAACAAATTGGGCAAGTGTCATTTCTTTTTATTTTCATTTTCTTTAATTTTTAATAAATCATAATTTATATTATATAAACATACATCCCCTCTCTTCTATTTCTTTCCTTATCTTCTCCTTTCAAAAGCAAGAACTCACACCTGAAAACATTCTCAACGAATCAAACCAAAAACATAAACCCTATAAACAAATTCTCAAACTCAAAATCAAAACAAAGAAGTTCAAAAACCTGTAAACAAAGCCTGTAACAAATTATCAAACAAAGTTTCATTTTCAAAATGCAACCTGATGAAAACCAAAATTCAAGAAAGTTAATAAAGCAACCTTCTCACAATAACATCAAAAGCTTTAGTTTTCGAATTAGAATCTGTTTCAAGGCATTTCAGTTTCAAAGTATTTTCTTCTGCAAATTCAAAGTTCCAGTTTCAAAGCATTCAAGTTTTCAAGCTCTCTGTCTTAAAAACAGGTGAGTAAACCAATTTTATTTTAAAGTTTTAAATCTGTTAAAAATAGATGCGTGCATGAATCACTTAAACTAAAATCTGAGAAATGTTTGCAAGATTGTTTAAAACAAGGATGTATATATGTAAGAATGTAGTGTACATGTCTGGAACTAATATCATGCTCTGTTTATTATTCTTAGATTCTAAAAAAAATCAATTGCTCTTTCTCTAATCTGTTGTAGGACTTGATGTTAAAACATAAATTGCTAGAAATAACAAGATTTGAATTTTAAAAATATCTTGAATATGAATTGATGTCAGTTTTTACTGGGATGTTAGATATACAGTAAAAACTCAAAATTTGACAAATTTTGTTTTCAACAATTAAATGATTCAAGTATATGTTTGAATCTATAGTAGGAACTAGGATTTTTAAAAACAAAATCATGATTTTTAGTTGAGTTTTGGATGAGCGGTTCGAAGATGATCAGAGAATGGGTTTTCGACATTTTCTAGCGATTGTCGAGTTTATGGTGGTTTGGGTTTTTGTTGAAGCAAGAAGGGCTATCGAAGATCTCGGCCCAAATGGTGGGAGTGACGATGGTTTGCCGTGGAGATGGCGATTGGGCAAACTATGGTTTTTATACCCAAAATGGTCGAGGTCGGAAGAATGGGTGTTATGGCGTCTATGGGTGATCGAGCTTCACTAAAGCTTGGGAAATGGTAGCTTGGAGGCCATTGAGGGTGTAGCCGGAGTTTGGAAGGTCATGATGGTCAGCGTCGGTGATGCGAGGAGTTTTCAGGTGAATGTTTGGTTTCCAGGTTTAATCAAAGAACTCAATTTTGAATTTAGCTTGGAATTGATGAGTTGATGGTCGGAATGGTTAGTAGGAATGATCATCGATGTGCAGGAGGTGCCAACGATGGTCACGGCGGCGTGGATCGTTAATGCATGTGCACGGCGACGTGTGTGTCTGTCTGTGGGTTTGGGTTGGGGGTTGACTCGAAGAGACACTCGAGGAAAGTGATGATGGGCTCGGGTTTATTCTCATGCGCATGCGACTGTTTTCAGGTTTTAAAACTTAAACTAAAATCTTAAAAAAAAAAAGGAGGAGGAGGTGGTTTACTCGGGGCAAGACCCGAGTGGTCTTCGGGTAGAACCCAAAGCAAGGGTTGAATAGCTTTAAAAAGGTCTTAAAACATGGTTTTAAAACAAGATTTTGAAAATATAAATAATTTAGTTTAAAAAAATTTCTTAAATAAATTTCTTTTAGATATATAATAAATGTTTTCTTAACATTTGATTTAGAGGTTATAAAAATTTGATAACTTTTTTTGGCAAAGCCAGCGGGGTTAAATGGCCCCTACCATATATATATAATCAATAAGAAGAATTCTTACAATCATAAAAGGAAAAAAAACAGATACAACTAGGAAAAAAGAAAAAAAACATAGAAAAAAATCACTGATAAACAATCAGTCAAGAGAGCTCAAGACCATAAGTCAACCACATGGGGGCCAAAATGGTAGGGAGATTGAATCATGACCTGTTTTATTTCACTGCAGATGCAGTGGAACAATGCCATTCTTCGGAGTCGCTTGTTATTGAAAATAATTTCATTTCTTTCCCTCCATATCGCCATAACAGTAACTTTTAAGTAGATCAACAATTCATAGGTGGAAGCAGTTTTCCACTTAGTAGCCTTTAGTTTGTTTAACCATTCAATTTGACTGGCTAACATAGGTTGTAAACAACCACCTCTTCCCTTAATCTTAGTCCAGATAAAGTTGGTGAACGGACAAGCAAGAAGAGATGGAGAGTGTCTTCAACTGCAGTATGACAAAAGCAGCAAGAGGAGTTAACATTTATGCCTTTCCATCTCATATTTGCTTTGGTGTGCAGGGCATTTTTTAATGTTATCCACAGCATGAAATTGAGTTTTTCACTATTATGAGCTACCAAATTCTTTTATTCCAAACGAATCTATCACACGTGACTAGAGGAGATAGGAGATTATATATAGAGGCTATAGAGTGCTCCTTTATAGAATCAGTCCAAGTATATTCATCATGTGTAGCGTGCACATAGGAAGATAAGTTATAAGGAGACCATTGCCTGTTGATGTTTTGGTAGCTGGAAGGGGGCAGAGAAATAAGACCATTCCTAATATAAGAGACAGCAGCGGCATTCGTAGGGATGCCAGTCAGTTGAACTTCATCGTAAGTCATGGTGTTGTACAATATAAGGCCTCTGGCAAGCCAAGGAACAGACCAGAATTTTTATGGACTAAACTGACTGAGAGTAATCATTGCATGGGGCATAACCTTGTCTCTTATATGCATCATAGTTTTCCAAACCCAACTGCTTGCTTGTTTTGCCTTGACCAACCATATGTCTGCATTCTTGAGATTGTGTTTGAGACACCAAGCAACCCATAAAGTATCTCTTTTGTTGATGACATTATCTAAGTGTTTAGACAGGGCGGCTATGTTCCAACTCTTGAGATTTTTTATGCCAAGACCACCATTATTTTTTGGTATCTCAAGCTTAGCAAAGGCTATCGGGATAATCTTTCTGTTGTGAGTTGTGCCAGTCCATAGAAATCTGAGCCAGGTGATCATATCATAATAATGAGTTTATCGGGTAGGAGAAACGTTCTACACCAGTAAACAGACATAGAGAAAAGAAGGGAGTTAACTATGACAAGTCTTCCTGGCTGAGAGAGGAACCTATTGTGCCATTTACTTAGAACAGAAGTAATTTTTTCATATAGAGGATAACATTGAGCAACAGATATTCTTTTCCTAGCAAGAGGAATGCCAACATAAGAAATATCATACTCAATAGGAGACATTTTAGTTACTCTCAGGCAGGATGAGACTTTGGCAGAATTCAGACCAGCAAGAAGAATGTGAGACTTACCATGGTTAATCTCCAGACCAATGAATCTATAGAAGGAATCAAGAGTGCACATTGTAGCAGTGAGAGATTGAGGGGTTGGTTTTGTGAAAATTATTATGTCATCAGCAAAGGCTAGGGAAGTGATCATAGGAGAAGAACACTTTGGGTGAGTAATAAATTGTTTGAGCGCAACTTGTTTGTGGAAAGCAAGTGTAAGAGTTTCAATGAGGATTATGAAGAGGTAGGCAGAGATTGGATCTCCTTGTCGGAGGCCATTAGTGCCTTTAAAAAAACCAACAGAGCAGGCGTTGAATATCAAGGAGTACCTGACAGTGGATATGCACTAGAATATCCAGTTACAGAAGCTTGGAGGAAATTTCAGCTTATTGAGTGTGTGAATTAGAGCTGCCCAGTTGAGAGTGTCAAAAGCTTTTCGAATCTCTATTTTAAGCATGGCTCTTTTGGAGATTTTGGGGGAAGAGTAGCCGTTGAGAAGCTTGTGAGTGAGAAGAACATTATCAAGAATAGATCTCTTAGGAAGAAAGGCGGCCTGATTCAAAGATATGATGTGTGAGAGAACGTCTTTTAGCCTTGAAGCTAGGATTCTAGATATGCTTTTGTATATTACATTGCAACAAGCTATAGGCCTAAAGTGAGAAACACTGGATGGATTGTCAATCTTAGGAATCCGAGCTAGGTTAGTGCAGTTAATAGAGCCGAGCATTTTGGATTTATTGAAAATTTTGTGAACTGCTTTAAGAACATCAGAAGCGATAATGTGCTAACAAGTAACATAAAACACTGCATGAAGCCATCAGGACCACCAGCTGCAGTTTTCTTCATAGTAAAGATAGAGTTTTTGATGTCCTCATCAGTTATAGGAGAAGTTAGAGAGGACTGCATTCCAGGAGATAGGGAGGGGAGGGCTAGATTATCAAGGAGGGAGAAATCAGGAGGGGTACTAGGGGATCCAAGCAGGGAGGTGAAGTAGTTCAGAAAAGCATTATCCACACTATCAGAAGTAGTGTGAGAGTTATCTTATAAGTCATCTATTTGATGAATGTATGCTCTGGTTTGCTTTATCTTAAGAGATGCATGGTAGTGCTTGGTATTTCTATCTCCATTCATAGTCTAGTTCTCCCTATATTTTTGTCTTGCCATTCCAGCTTCAACAGATAAGGCAGATACAAGCTGTTTGGTCAGGTCTTGTTCAAGCTGGATATGTGCTATGTCATCAGAGTTGCTCATGAGAAGGGCTTGAACCTGTTCAAGTTTAAGTTGTATATCAGTTGATAATTTCTTACCATCACCATTGATTGACCCAGACCACATCCTTAATGCATTTTTTGTGTTCTTTAGTTTTCTTTACAGCTTTAACATAGGGTTACCAAAAGTGTGCATGTTCCAAGCCTGAGAAACCACCTGCATGAAATCATTGTTACGTATCCAAGCATCAAAAAATTAAAATTTGTATGTTTCTTATTGGCATCAGCACCAAAAGACAGGATCAAAGGGCAGTGATCATAAAGAAGGGGCATAGGAATTTGAATTTGTATGGTAGGCCACATACTTAAGGCTTTTTGGTTGATAAAATCATGATCAATTTTAGAGAGGACTCTTTGACAATGATGGCTTTTATTGGTCTAAGTATAAGGAGAGCCAAAGGTAGGTATATCAATCAGAGCAGCATTATGTATGGTTTCATTGAGAGGGGATAGATCTCTAGAGAGAAGTGGATTGCCACCATGTGTGTGGGAAGATTGGAAATAGCAGTTGAAATCACCTATAAGAAAATAAGGATGGGAGTTCTATCGTAGGTGAGGAATATAGTCATGTAGGGCTTGCCTCTTAGAGGGGTAGTTTTCTGCATAAATGAATGTGAAGTATAAAGAGGAGGAGGTGGGGATGTGAATAACATGGGAATGAATAAACTTCCTATCAGATAGGATGGGCTGAATCTTGTATATGGAAGGATCAAATAGCACAAGGAGTCTCCTATAAGGAGCATGAGAGTGATTGGTGATGTATTTCCAAGAGGGATTGATGTTTTTGCATGCTTGCATGGACTGGAAAGGGTTAAGTTTTGTTTCAGAGATTGAGAGAATGGATAGTTTATGTTCATGAATAATAGATTTAGCTAGCTCAATTTTAGATACCATATGAGCACCTCTTATGTTCCACGCTCCGACTTTGTGTATCATTGGGTATACCTTTGTATTTTTTTTCAAGTTTCTCCAACCTCTATGAGAGGTTCTTGGAGTTGTTTCGGGAATGACAGAAATTGGGTAGTCAGTGTCTTCGTCAGAATCTAATGGAGCAGGGTTAGCCAAATAGTAGTTTTTATTTCTTTTTGAGGAAGTTGTCATATGGGAGTTTTGTTCAGAGCTGGTTTCAGCAGTTTTTGGAATATTCTTTTTAGATTTGATATTTTTGAGAGGGAGGGATGGGTTTGTAGAAAGCATGGTCAGAGGTGGTAGGGGAGAAGGGGGAAGATCAATAGAAGGATGAGAAGTACCATGGTTAGAAGAGCATGGGTTGATGTAAAAAATGGAATGAGTACCTATATGCAAGAGGTTGGAGTTATCTGAAGATAGAGAGGAATTTGGAGGTGGATTGATGGGAAGAATACCAAGAGACAGTTGAGTAATTTGTGAAGTGGGGTGAGTTGGTGGTCCAAGGGAGGGATTTGAGGGGATGGGTTTGTGAGAAATGTTGGGGAGGGTTTTGGAGCAGAGATGAGAGAGATTGTTGCTTCAGTTGCATGTGAAGTGTTGTTGGCTTGTATTATATTTTCATTCATGCAAGGAGGGTGTTCATGATCAGCAGTTAGTATGAAATTCACAGCACCAGTTTCAGCAGTAGCATAGGACAATGCATTATTAGTATTATTACTATGCGTTAAGTCAACACTTTCAATGTTAGAATGAGAACAGATTTGGATCAGGTTATTCTTATCAGCAACCTTCTCAGTTGCTACATCATTGTTTTGCAATACTTCAAAATTGTTTTTCAAATGTATATTGGCATCTTGAGACGTGCAAGTTGTGGCATGCATGGACAGTTGCACGTCAGCAGAGTTAACTTGTGCACTTTCATTTTTATCTATTCCTTCTTGTCTTTCTTCATAGTTATTGCTTCTCTTTTTAGTAATAACTTTTCCCTAGACTTTTTTATTAGCAAATGAGGCATATCTTACTTTGCTGGGTTTCACCTTCAGACTGTGGTCCAAGATAGTTCCACTTATATTCTTTGCTTTTTCATTTCCATTTTTTCCATCAGTTACCTTTTCAAGTTGACAGTTAACACTCATATGACCAAAGACTTTACAGTTTACACATATATCAGGCTTCCATAAGTAATCAACAAAGATAGACTGAGGGGAACCATCAGGAAGTTGAACATAGAAGGATTCAACAAGTTCATTGAGAGGAGAAATTTCTATCAAGCATTTTGCATAGCTAATTCTTTCTAACTTTTCTGTTATTTCATCCATACAAATTAACTTTCCCAATCTGGAAGACAACCAGTTAACTCCCAGAGGAGACCATGCAAAGAGCGAGATATTTGATAACCGAACCCATACAGGTATAGCTTTAATGGAGCCACAAACATTACTGATAGTGGGATCCCATTGTTTGATGATAAAGAGCTTGTTTTTCATCAGAATGGGATCACCCCTGATAATTATGTTTTTATCCTCTTCATCATAAAGAAGGAAAAGAAAGATTGTTCCATCAGATTTAACCTTTACATTGCCGCGTAGCCTCCATAATTTCTTCAAGTGACTAAGGACAGCCGAGTAAGACAATGGCTTGTCAAGGAAGAATCCTACTAAGTAGTCACCCCATACTTCTGTTCCAGCAGAGATAACAGAGGAAGGAGGAAGCATCACTTCACCATCAAAAAAGAGATCAAGTTGGATAGGTTTATACTGACCTGCGTTGCGAGGGAAATTTTTGAAAAGAGAAGGCCAAGATGGATCCTTAGGAGGAGGGTTTGGTAGTAGGGGGAAGGGAGGAGGAGGAGGGTAGCAGGGAGGTGGGAGGAGTAGTGGAAGACGAAACAGGGAGGGGTTGGGAAGGACAAAGAGGTAGGGGAGAGGTTTGGGGAGGAGGGTCGGGTGGTAGAGACGGTGGCAAAGTAAGGTGGTTTGTACTTGGAGGGGATGGGTTGGCAAAGGCTATGAAAATAGGGGATGGGACAAGGGCAGGAAGATTTGGAGCAGCTGTCGTTGATTCTAAGAGATGTGGAGTTTTTAAAATTAAAATTTGATAATTTGTTGAGTTAAAGGATATTTTATTTTAAAAACTTAATTAAATGATTTAATTAAGGAAGTTAATTATAAAGATAAAATATTTTAAAATGTTAATGATAATTATGTCATTTATAACGATAATGTTTTATCTTAAGGTTAAATAAGGCTTAATGAGTTGAGATTAATTAAGTTAATAAGTAATTTAAGTATAATTAATTGATTTAATTATTTATAAATTAAGGATTTATAAATTAGTAATTAAGGGTTATAAGTTAATTAATTAAAGGTTACTAAATTTGTAATTAAGGATTATTAATTAAATAATTAAAGATTATTAATTAATGATTAGGGATTAATTAAGTAATTAAGTTATAATTAAACCTTAATCCTTTAAGTAATTAAAGATTAATTACTTAAATGATGATTACTTAATGCAAGTAATCAAAGGATAAATCTGTTGAGGGTTAATTAATTTAATTAGCAATTAAAGGTTAAAATAATCAATAATAAAGGTAAATTAATGAAGGTTAATTAGTTAAGGGAAGTAATTAAGGATTGATTACTTAGTGTAATTAATTAAAGGATTGATTAATTAAAGAAATTAATTAAGGGTTAGTTAATTAATAAGTGTGATTAATTAAAGGATAATTAATCAATGTAAGTGATTATAAGATAATTAATTTGATTAAATTAATTAAGACCAATGTAATTAATATGGATGGGTAAATGTTAATTAATTTTTGTAATTAATTAAGAGTTAATTACTTATTGCAATCAAAGGATAATTGGTCAAGGGTGATTAATTAAGATGGATAATTAAAGGATGATTAATTAATTGGTTTGTAATCAATTAATGTTAAGTATAGGTAATCTAAGTGAGTAAAGATTAGTAATTAATTTAATTAGAGATAAATTAAATTAATTTTGGAAATTATAAATCTTTCTTATGAATGATAGAATGATGTTAAATGTCTTGAATTGGTTGATAACTCTGATATGAAATGCTTTGTGGTATGATATGTTTGGGTGGATAGTAATAATATGGTTATCTATCGATGATGAATTGCCGTGTAAAAAGTGACATCCTGTATTTAAAGTTGAATTGTATTTCACTTGAATAACTTGAGTTAAGATGGTATTGTATTCGAAGAGATCGGGGTCGCGTATCAGTAAATACTCGAACCCACTTCAATTTGTAACCTAAAATGATTCTTTATAGATGGATATGTGAAATCAATAGGCTGAAATGGAATAAATTAAATAACTGGACCATTTAAATCTAAGTAAGGGTACTTAGGGATTGATTTGTGAAATAAATGTTGACTATAGCAAGTTGTGAACTGGTAGTGTTGGATGAGTTACCCCGGTTTTAAATAAGTTTTATACTGAGTATTTCATGTTAGATAGGTTTACGCACACTGGTTTCCAGCCTGACTCGGGTGTTACTTTGATGTAATGCTCGGGTCAGACCGACTATTACAGATTTTCAGGTAAGGACGTTCTGGAGCTCAAGAGGCGAGCTGGATGGCAGGAACATATGGAGTGTATTCTGTTGTGATATATTGTTATTTATCTGGGACAAGTTATTTTTTTAACTGTGTAGAGATTGTGAAATGTTGCAACTCTGATGTATTGACGTAAATTAACTGATATAGTTTCTCCTTGTATAATTGTTATTTTATTCGATATTATATTTTGATTCGCTGCGAATGTGAGATTCTGTATTTCATTTCTGTTTCTTTTTCTATCTCTTTTCTTCTTTTCCTAACTGGAATTTTCAGGACGAAATTTCTGGGTCGTTGCATAAGTTTACCTGTCCCTCCATGCTAAATGTAAGCTAATGTGGTGCAGTGTCATGTAGTGTGAAGATAAACAGTTCAAAAGCAAAAGTAAATGACGAGACTTTGGATTTCGACCAGAGTTACCTTCATCGCTGACCGTCTCAACTGGCATTTAGATTAATTGTATGTGTAAGCTATGGGATCGTTCATCGGCACATCGGAGTGTGAAACCCGTTACTAAAGTCCATACGTTAAGTTTTAGGTCATGTTCAAAGTCCCAAGGATTTGATCGTTCAATTTCGAGTTCAATAGTGAATATGCAAGTGATGTTGTTCATCATCGTCATATGCTCAAGTTCATTAAGATGGAATTGTTTATACTTAATCAAACAAGTGATTATAGATTGGTTTTCGAGTTCAATTCAAAGCCTAGAATCAGCCAAGTATATATATGTCGATCCCTACATAGCTGATCCCTATCTCAAAGCAAAAAACAACCAATCCATTTCCTCATGTGTTCCTTGCCAATCCGTTTGGTTGGCCAAAACTACCGATCCATCTATGCCTCCACTACCGATCTCTTTCATTCACTATACTACCGATCCCTCCTCTACTTAGCAAAACCACCGATCCCACAACTCAACCACCCTACTGATCCCTCCATGCAAGCCATAGCCACCGATCATTTTCCTTCAACATTCTCGTGCTTCCCCGAACATTCCAACCGACCCCTTCATACTTTACTATGACCGATCCCTATGTTTCCTACATCTTATACTCTTTTCTTCCTCCTCTTTTACTGATTTGTTGAACCCTACATCATCATTCATCTCATTTCTTCCTTAATCCACAAATTAACACAATAGAACCCACCATATCATCACAATTAAATGATTAAAAGAAAGAAAACTAAACTAAGTTTAAAGAGTGCAAGTTGCTCGATAAAATGTTATCGACGTCGATTCAAGTCGAGTATGGAACAACGGTTTAGAACGAGAGAAGATGGTGAATGAAAGGAAGGAGGCGATGTTTGTTTCTAGGAAATAGGATTGGGTTAATGAAAGGAAGGAGGATTTGGCTTTGAGGAGCTGGAATGAGGTTCAGTCATGGAGTAGGAAAAAGTAAGCGATGGAAAAGATGAATAAGTAAAGGATAATGTAACAATTGCCTTACACCTACGGTGAAAAACGGTAGTTAAAGGAAAGAAAATTAAATAAGATGAAGAAATAGAAGAGAATAGAATGGAAAAGAAGAAAAAGGAAGCATCAAATAACCAAATTACATGTCGCATATCTCACATCACATAAGAGTTAATATAATAATCAACACAGATATAAAAGAAGAGAGATGGTAATAATGTTGTGAAATTATCATCTGAATAAAGATCCATAAAGTTATGCAACACCATAACCGAGTTTATACAATGGGAAAATAAATTCAGCTGGTAAACTGTCTAGTAATAGTAAATCAACACTGTCAAGGCTCCACAGTGTCACACAATAGAAATATAATAACAAATGCACATGTAAGTATAAATAACTGTCCCCTCCTGTCGGTGTATCTGTTGAACTCCATAATCATCCACGTGCTCTCAATCTACTCATTTAAGAGTATTCGAGATACTAGGAAGCAAAAGCATAAAACCTCGGGTGAGACAACAGTCTGGTGTGAGCGATATCAAATATTAAAATACTATATAAGTCGATAATATATGGAACAGAGGGTATATAAACCGGACCTGACATGTCCCTGCGAGTCAGCACATAAACATAAGTAGCATGCTACTCTATAACATCGTAAAAAGCGTATACCATACTCAGTATCTGTCTGGGTGCCTATGTATCTCTACCTATGGTCCCTACTCCACACTAACTAAACTTCAGGTATCTAGGTATCTCCATCCATACCTACTCCATAATAAGTCAAGTCAGGTATCTAGGTATCCCTACCTCCATGCCTATCTAGTGTGACATCCTTAGGGTGATAGGTGACTAGTGAGCAACCATAACAAATGTAGCAACCATCAAACAATACTAAGGTGCCAGACATATGATGACTCATATGACCATCAGAGACTGTCAAGGAATAGTGGCAATTCTGGTTCTCGATTGTGCTCACCATACTCACCAGTTAGGAAACCCCACACTGTTGTCTCTTGTGATACCTCTGTACCACATGATCTAGACCCTACCGGTATAGGGTACAGACTGGTGCAACCCGCCCTCGGGTGCCCTCGCATATAGTACCCTCGCTTTAGACAGAACCAGAACACTCTGAGTCATCAACGATCACTAGGCACAAACATATCCATCGTGTCCTACTCACTCGATACAGATTTGAACCCTACTGGTTCACTAAAGTTTTCTAGACACGAGCCCTAACACTCGCCCCAATGCACTATCTACATCATCACTACAATCCAAGCTGCCATCCCCGATCCTTCTCACTGCTTGAGCTCTTGATCGAAGAACACTACTATCATGCCATCCAAAGCCCGGCATCCAGCATTATCCATACAGTCCGGGTAATGTCATCCCAGAGCCTACTCCATACATCATCGAGTCACTATCCGCGGTATCAGACTACCAGGTCAAAGCATCACGTCCCTGCATCCCCATTAAAATCACCAGGTCGAAGCACAACATCCCTGCCTCCTTATCAACATCACTCATCGTAGAGTAATAACATCATGTCTCTAAACTAGTCGCACGAAAAACCATCACGTCGCGCACTACTCATCAACGTCAAAGCCACATATCGGCCAAATAGCCAACCGACAACTGTGATGGACATTGACCACTCTACTATGGTCAATACCATCCATCTTGGTCTTGTACTTAACCGAATGGTTAAGTATAGACCAAATGGAAATGTCCGGCATCCACGCTAAAATCCAAATCCATCGGCACATATCCCAAACCCTCTTCTACAGCTCATCTCGTTCATTAGATTCCCGCGTGTGCAGAACTGCAACATACAAGATGGTACCTACAATCCAATCATCGCTTATCGACGTTTTTAGCTAAAACAACCAAATAACAAACAAACCAAGCAATCAAGCAAGCATCCATACATCTAAACAACCATATATCCATCCAAAATGTAATACATACGACATAATAATCCATCCATATTAATTAATGGGGTAAATAACATCAATAATAGATCTAATCTAATAATTCTCTAACAATGACACGATGATGGAAAATAAGTGATACTTTACAAATCATTTAAAAATAATTATATATTCTTTTATAAAAATATAGATGTTGCGTATATATAATAATATCACGTTTAAAAGCCAAAAATCATTCCCGAGCATCAGTATAACAATAAACAACCAATCATAGTAAAGTGGGAGCAATATCGTTTAGCTCATACAAATCTGCTCAATGCAGTGCCAAAAGATAGATCTTGCCAATACGATCCTCACACAAGAAACAACATCCAAAAACGAACCTAGTATGCAAAAGATATAATCAAAATAAGAATCAAGATTATTTAAATAATTAATTCACCATTACAAACTCAAGTAAATTAATTACCTCTCTAATCTATCTTCCTCAACCGTAATCCACTCCCTATACATGACGTGCACAACCCACTCTCATACACATCTTCTCTCTCCTTCGTTCTCCATCATTTCTCGATAAAATCACAAAACCGCTTTCACCAAATACTCTCCCTACATGTGCTCTCCGCCTTGGGATCAAAAGAATGAAACTCGATCAAGAATTGGTAGGTGCAAAGTGATCTTGAGGAACAGACCTAATATGTGCTTCATATGGATGCATTTTGCATTTCTTTCCCGGATCAGATGAGATTTTGCAGGTAGGTGCCGTTCGCGAGGAGAAATCCAACGTCAATATCCATTTCCCCTATCGTCGACCGTATGTAACGACTAAAAATTCTAGTTATTTGATTTTAAATTTACTTTAAATATTTAAAATAATTGGATTTTGGAATTTAATAACTTATAATTCAAATATAGGGAATGTTTATATATTTGAATTATGAAATTTAATGTTAATTAAATGGATTAAATAATATTATTAAGCTCATTTTAATTAATAAATAATGATGATGAGTTCAATTTGTCATTTTATTTACAAAAACAAATATACCGGATATATATCGATAACTAAATATAAAACAATATTTAAATCTGTGAAATTGTCATTTCGGGACACTGTCTTGGATTTTGAAAAAACTTGCTTTAATAGATCCGTAATAGTGAATTATAATATGTTGTCGAATTTCATGGCGATCAAGCGAATCTTTTGGTCGTGCGAAATCAAATACCATCGAAATTAAGATCGAAAATTTTAATATATAATTGGGTGTAAAAAGCTATCTTCTATATATGATCGAATTAAATCCCAAGGCTAGTTCCATTACATTTGGAATAGGGTTATAACATATAGAATACCAAGCGACATGCCTCGTTTGGAATTCGAGAATTTTGGGTATGTTTTGTTGAATATTTCAAAATTTTAATATATATATATATATAATATTTTGCTATGCCTTGATCATGCCCTGACACCCCAACCATACTTACCCTTGCCCATACCAGCCACCACACCTCTTTCTCCTTATTAATTCATTGAGTGTGAGCAAAAACTTGTTTTCCCTCTTTGAAGTCAAACTTCAAAATTCAAGAACTAAATGTATACACCTCTAAAAATCATGAAACTTGTTCCACAGGGTTGTAAGGTTAGGAGTTTCGATCTGAGAATTTTTTATTATGATAGATCACTATTTCGGGGATGGCCGATTTTTCTTTATAGCTAGGGTTCTTGAATCTGCTTGATTCTGGAAGAACTAGTGGAAACAGAGCTTGGATTTAGGTTTGTCGATGGTAGGGTATGCTTCGGCCGAAGTTTGGCAAAGTTTTGGCGATGTTAAGTGTCGCGCATGCATAGCGCAGTAGTGGGTGGACCAATCAGGTCGCGTCATCGTAGGGGGTGTGATCGTTTCATCAAGGTGATGGTCGTGTTAGGTTCGAGGAGAGAAAGCCATCGACGCGATCGATTTTGAATTTCTTTGACTATTTTCCTATATCAGTGCATATCTGTGCATGCGTGAATAGGTTGTGCTGCTGTGCATGTTCTTTTGAGATGGGGAAGATGAAGTTGGAGTGGAGGGTTACTTTTGTAATTTATATAAAGTTATTATTTTATAATTTACAATCGACGATAACTTAAAATTTGTATAACTCCTTCATAAGAGGTCGGATTCGAATGCCATTTTTTGCGTTGGACTCGTGTCATTGAGATCTTCACAATAAAGTTAGTTCGGTTGGAACTAGGGCTTGTGAAATTTATGCTAAAATCGGACCACCGTTTGGTTTTAGTCCAAAATCGAAACATTTTGGCAAAAACGAAAATAAACGTGAGTTTAACTCAAATTAAATTATATTATATCATATCAATGATGTTATAAATGTTTATTCATTGCTTGGATATTAGTTCGACTGTTTGATTGCTTGTTTGGTTGAATTTTCGTTTGGAAAATGGATGACATATTAATTTGATCGTGATCAACCCATATAATTATATACATTATCCATAACCATTGTTTTGCAAGGAAAATCTATAGAGAGACCCCGAGGGGTTTCTCGCCCGTTATTATTTATTTACATCCGTATGTTATTATATTAGTGGCTAATTGAAATAAATCCTGATATTCCATTTAACTTGTTAATTGTCGTTATAGCGATTTCGCTATATCACCATTTATTAAATTTCATCTCTAAAACCCTATCGTATCTGTTTGAACTTGAGCTTGTGTTTTCGCTAAACAGAATGTTACAAATTCATTAATCATTTTGATTAATGATTTTAATATAATTAATAATTTTAACTAATGATTTTGTAATTAACTAACCAATTTAATAAATGATGTATAAAAATTGGTTTATTTTTGATTTAAATGAGATAATGTTTAATTAATCATTTTAACTAACGATTTCCTAAGTTTAATTAATTATGTTAAATAATGATAATTGAGATTAATAATCGATTTAATTAATGGTATTTAAAAGTAATTAACCATTTTAAATAATGCTATTTGAATTTATTTAATCAACTAATTAATGATTGTTTTAAATTTAACTAAAGATATTTGGAATTTAGTTAAATCATTTTAATTAATGATGTGATATAGTTAAATAAATCATTTTAACAAATGATGTTTTAAATTAATCGTTCTAACTAGTGATGTTTGAATTTAATTAATCCAATTAATTTATAATTATTTGAACTTAATTAATTGTTTTAATTAATGGTACTTTGAATTTACTTATCATTTTAATTAATGACGTTTGAGATTAATAATTCATTTAATTAATGATTATTTGCATTTATTAAATCTTTTTAAATATAAAATATTAATATTCAATTAATTGATTTACGACTCAAGACCATAACTCAAGGAGGCCTTGGGATGAGCCAATTAGATCGACATCCGGTCCGACGAGCAACAAACCACAAATACATAAATTAAAAACGTGATAGCTCAAACATTTTAAAAATTCTATACAAGAATCATACACGAAAATAAAAGAATTTTATTTACACTAAACTTTCTATACACAATACAAATTTATCGAAAATGAAAAATAAAAGTAGGGGTAATACCCAAACAAACATGACCGATGAAAGAAATAGTAGTCATCCAAGCTATTTACATCACTCCAACCCAAAGATTATTTCTTGGATTTTTTATCTTTCCTTTTCTTCTTTGGAGTGGATCCTTCCAAACTACCGCTCGACCCTCTCTTCGACCCTTTTCTTCCTCGGCTTCTCTTAGAAGAAGCATTTTCAGTTGTATGGATCGAGGCGGTATCATCATTAGAAACAGAAGGGATCAAGGCACTCTCAGCACCAAAAGCGAGGGGATATCATCTCGAGGAATTGTCCTATCAGGAGGGATCATATGGAGTGGGATAGGGATTGATTCATTGAAGTCCAAATCAATAAGCTCAGTTTTTGCTTTCTTTTTCAATAATTCTTCCCTCTCAATGCGCTCTTTCATGTTGAGCTCGTCAGTGGGGTTAGAAGAGGCCATAATCACAACATCCTCATCAAAATAAATTTCATTGTCAAAATAACTCCCTTCCTTGAATAATGCCTCTATAAATTGATCAACAGTAATAAAAGATTCTTCTTGAGCACCTTGAGTAGTGGCCGAAGTTGTAATTTTGATAGAGGTCGTTTGCGATTCTAATTGAGACTCTTGTGAGGGAAGAGGAACGACACCTAATAGATTTAAATCTGAGAAAAAAATATGTAAAAAGATTATAAATATCAACTTATAACACTCCAACTTTTTGAAAGATGGGAAACATTAACGGAAAACCTTTCTCAGGGTGGCTACCATGATGAGCAGAAACATCCTCAGGATTGCATTTTGGAAATCGGAGAAAGTTGTGGCTTGTCTGGATCATATTCAAGGATGGTTGAAGAGCCTACTATGGAACTAGGGATGACCTAGGGAGCCCGGGGCAATTCTGTTGTAATATCGGGTTGTGCCAACCCAAATCCTTCACCCACTTCGTATGAAAAAGCAGCTGCAGATTCTTTCTGGAGTGTAAGCTGGATATCGCGCAATGTTTGGGTTCAGTGCACAATAGCATTTCATTTTCAATCCTATGTAGGTTGACACCCTTCGAATAAAGATGTTTCTTTTTTTCTACAACGAGAAATTCCCATGTGCGCCAAAGCTGGTAAGGATAATCGTCACCCAACCATGTTAAATTTCTGTGCTTGAGAACGTTAGCATTGTAAAGGATGATAAATGCATTAAGCTTATTCATTATCTCCTCCCTAACCTTGTCCTTGGTAGCTTCTACTGTGCGCTGAATAAGTGCATCGACATTTCTGGCTCTTTCTACGACCATGTCTCTCTCAAGTCCGACAATTACCAGCTCGTCACAAGCATCTTGAGCGATTTCCAAGCATCATATTTTTACTTATTTGCATACTCGAGCTTAGACTTGATATCTATTATCTCCTTCAAGGCTTTGGATTCATTATTTCGAGCTTTATCCCGCTCAAGCACCATCTCTTGGTTTCGATGATGCAATATTTGAACCATATCAAGATGACTGGATTTCATTTCCTCCATGGATTTGGTAGCAACATTATCTCTTCCTTTAGCTTCTGTTAGGGAGGTCCTAGAAGCCTCTAGCTCGTTTGTCAAAGTGTCGATAATTCTCTTATCTTTAGCTTCCTGGCGTTTTAGCTTTCCAAGTTCCACCGCGCGCTTGAAAGAGACTTTCGATATTTTCTCTGCTACCTTCATCCATTCATGGTACTACATGTTGATGTCAGTGACATAGTCAATAGTCATTTTCTGAACATGGTCCAGAACCCACTTCAAGTTGGGAGGAAAATAGAATCCTTTAAAACATAAGTTTGGAAATTCTTCATAAAGTTGTGCCATACGAGCAGTTGAATTAACCATAGGATCTTCAGTAGTAGCTTCAACTTCAGTACTTTCCTTGCCAGGCCTTTGGGTAGTAGCATGTTCACTATGGCGACGACGATCACTCGGGCACTGTGAATGAGAGGAAATCAAAGGCTGTGGAGGCACAGAAGCGAGAGTAGGACTGCGAAAGTGATTGATAGGTTGGTCCCTACGATCAGTTGGCTTCTCGAGACCCTTTGAAGGAGGGGATCTCAATGTTGATCAATGTTTGTCATAGGGTGGCTTATGCCTATCACCTCTATCTTGATGACACCGGTTCCGACCAGGGTAATAACTAGAATCATAATACTTTCGACTACCACCCTGACGGTAAGAGACAGAGCACGAACCAGAGGATTAGCGGTGAATATCCCGAATGGAATCAAACATATTCCTTTTCTTCGAAGGAAAACAGAAAATCAACCAACTTTAAGTATTAAAAAGCAAAAGTCAAGCATTATGCAATGTGGAGGGGGTGCAATTTTCCTTATGCAAACCCCGATAAACTAGGTGCATGAGCATTGCTCATTGGTGTAACTTCTTCTCTAGAAGTTAGAATCTCAGTGCCAATTCTAGTGTGAGATTACGACCCTTTGATGCGCACATCCCTAAAATGAAAAGCATCAAGGTCATGTGGAATTGGTAGATCAGACAAAGAATCAAGTGGTAAACTTGAATGCTCTGGCGGTTGAGTGGAAGATTCATCTTGAACAATTTTAGGAGCCATCGACGAATTAGATTGATAAGAAAGACGACTTTTTGGTAATTTATGTATAAATGTTTTCATCTTTCTTCTATCAGGAATCGAGGATTGTGAGGTCTACGAGGGTCCGACTTCGGCCCCAAGAACAGATTCATCACGTTTATGACTGGGCATATCGCCTTTATATCTTTCGACATCAATATCAGTGAATACCTGAGCACTCATGACTGGGGGCACCACAAGATTGGCTCGATTGTCCCTTTGACTGCAGCCCATGGTCTTATACTACAGTTTGGGCGACTTTGGTTAATATTACGCTGAAGCCCTCTTCTATCAAAAAAACGTAATGAGACGTTCATCCATAAGTAGATATTCGATGTTCTTATCATTGGGTGGTGCATTTTTTAGAGTTATGATCGTCTCTTTATAAATATTACCATTAGACCGGGTGGCGGTACCTATAAAGGAGTAATGTATTCAAGAATACGACCTAAATATCGTCTTTTCATGGTAACGTAAAAAATAGTGGATAGCACTTACATCTTTCCAACCATTTGTGATATTCCGTAATTTCAAACCCAATTTAAATATGATAATCTTTTTAATAAATTAATTTAAGTTGATAAAATTGTTATTTTAAACAATAATAATAAAAGTTGTAAGTGTAAATTGATTTTAATTAAAATTTATGTATACAAAAGGGAAATGGATTTGTTAAAATTGTATTCATATCAAATTTGATTTTTGAATTGAATTTGGAATTTAATTTTAATTTGAATTGTTAAGTTGAAATTCAAAATAAAGTTATTTATATTTTGTATTATATTTTGATTTTAAAGATGTATTTCTTTGATTTTATTTAGAATATACAATTTGATCTATATTTATTTCTTTAAGAAGAATTAATTTATATGAATTAAAAATGTATCTTAAATTTAGAAAATTTATTAATAAAAACATTTAAAATTCTTTTTGCATGAAAATTACACTTGTTAAAATTTAAAACACACTTATAACATGTGTTAAGAAGTTAGCAAGGTATAATGACAAGTGTCATAAATTTTAATTTATTTTCTTTAATTTTTATTAAAACAAAATTATCTCTATAAAAAGCTACTTCATATTATTTCTCTATTTTTTCTCATTCTAATTTTCTAAAGCAAGAAAAAAATCACACCTCCATTAACAAATCTGAAATTCCTCAAAATCTTCACACTTTCAACCAAAATTCAATCAAACATTCAAGATTCACTTCAAAATCTTAAAAATGCAAAACAAGTTATGGCAAAATCTGAAAAAAAAAAGAAGAAGATGAAGTTCCTGTAAAAAAATATAAATCAAGTGCAAGTCAAATTCAAGTTCTTCCATCTTAAGTGCTGTTTTATTTAGAGTGGAAAGCAACAAAATCAAAGCAACATCATCAAGAAAAACTGCAGTCATTTCTTTTTCCAGGAATTCAAATTTGGGTCTCTGCTTAAAAAAAAAATAAACAGGTGAGTAAATTTATTTTTTTAAAAAGAAAATTTTAGTAAAATTTTTATGCATGTGTATGTCTGTGATGTTGTATGACTTACATGTAAATATAGAGATGAAATCTTTGTGATATTTTGTTTTTAAATATGCATGTTTAAATTTCCTGATGCTTCTCTGTAATTTCAAGTGCGGTCTGCGCGTGGTGTCGTTGATGATGGCGACGGTGTCGGCGCAACGTGCACGTGCACGTGTCGGTTTTGTGCCAGTGAAGTTGGGTAACGGGGTGACTCGAAGCGACGTTCGAGTTGATTGGGATTTGGGTCGTGTAGGGCTTGGGGTAATGTTTGCTCATGGCTGGGATTCTTCTGTTTTTTCTTTCCAGTATATTGTATTGGGTTAGTCGAATACTTAAACTAAAGAATAGAAGGGAAGGAGAGGTTTGGGGTTCAAGTGATCAAGTTGGGTCGGTTGAAACCCGGAACTAGTTATGTTTTAAAAGTTTTCAAATTTTTTTTAAGTTTGAAACTTTAAAATTTTATTTAAAACCACTTGTGAAATGTTAAACTTTTTAATTCAAAGTATTTTATATTTTTAATAGTTAAGTTTAAAGATGATTTTATTTAAATTTAACTTCTAAAAAAAAGTAATTATTTTAAAACAAATTGGAAATGTTTAAATATGTGATAAATTTAGGTAATTAATAAGGGGGTTGCTGTGGATGTGAATATTCAGCGAATCGGAATTCCTCTTGTTTCCCGTTGTCGTTGCTGTGGTAACGGGGAGTCGGAGTCAGTGGATCACTTGTTCTTCGGGGGATGGTGTGCTAGCTCCTGTTGGCATTACTTTGGCTCCTTATTAGGAGTTCGTGGCCCTATCTCCTCGTCTCAAGATTTGTTATCCTCTTGGTGGATCGGTAATTTAGGTAGATCCCTTCGCTCTATCATTTTTCGCTTAATTCCTTGTCTTGTGTGCTGGCACATCTGGTGTGCGCGGAACAAGGCAATTTTTGATGACTCTCCAATGAATCCGCTATCCGTTATCCGGAGGGTTCGTGAAGATGTATTCCTGGCTTTCCGAGGGCGTCCTTTCAGAGGTAGGGTCTCCTCTCGTTCCGTTCGTTTGGTGAACCTTTTATCTATCTCCTGTTCTCGCTCTTCGTCCAGAGCGGGTATCGGTTGATCGCTGTTCCGGAGACGAGTGGTTCTGCCCTCCAGTCTCCTTCTTGTCCGTTTTTTTTTTTTTTTTTTGGCTTTCAGGTTGTAGATTTCTTTGGGTGGTTTCAGCCCCTTCTCCTTATGGGTGTGTAGCTAGCTTGTGGCTGGATTTCGGGGCCCTCTTGGGTTTAGCAACCAGGGACATTCGTTTTCCACCGCCTATTTCTGGATTGTGGCCGACTATGGACTTTTAGCTTCTTCTTATCGACTGTCGGCCTTCTGCTGCTGGGTTGTTGGGTGGTTTCTTCTGCAATTTATTGCTTGGTCTCTTGCTGGTCTTGTTTTCTGTTTGTTGGGTAGAATCCGTTGTTCTGTGTCGGGCGGTGGCCTTGTCGGAGCTCGAATCGGATAATGGATGGACGGTGGCTTTCTGGGGCTCCTAGGTTGTGCTGAGTGCCTTTTGTTGTCGTCCTTTTGAGGTCTCCTAGGTTCTGGGGCTCCTCAGTATGTCCTTTTATTTTGTTCTTTTCGGTTACCTGTCAGGCTTGTTGACAGCTTTTGGTTGAGCTGATATATATATTTCCTTTTTCATAAAAAAAAAATTATTAATAATTTTGAAATTAATTAATTAATAAAGTTTAAATTATTAATTAGTTATGGATTAATAAATTGATAATTATGAATTAAATTAATAGTTAACTAATTAAATAATTATAGATTAATTAATTAAGTGATTAAGTAATTAATTAATTAAATGATTATAGATTAATTAATTAAGTGATTAAGTAATTAATTAATTAAATGATTAGTAATTAATTAATTAAGTGATTAGTGATTAATTAATTAGTGATTAAGAATTAATTAATTGATTGATTAAAGTTAATTAATAAAGTAATTAAACATTAATTAATTCATGATTAAAAGTTAATTAATTAAGTGATTAAGTAATTAATTAATTAAATAATTAAGGTTAATTAATTTATAATTAATTAAGTAATTAAGATGAATTAATTTAAAATTTGTAATTAATTATGAAATTAATTAAGATTAATTAATTATAAATTAAGGGTTAATTGATAATCAATTAAGGAATGTTTAATTTTTAATCAAGTTTTTAATAGTGAATAATTAATTAAAAATTAAAGGATTATTAATTAATTAAAGATTAATTAATTGATAATGAGGTCAATTAAGAAGTGATTAATTAATTAAATGATTGTGATTAATTAATTAATGATTGGTTAAGCAAGGTAATGTGATTAATTCTTAAGTAATTAATTTAATTTGAATTCATTAAATTAATTATAATATGAATTAAAGATGTGCTTTCTTATAGATGATTGTTTTGAATTGAATATCTGAATATGGTTGATATCTGTTGGATGATAGTTGAGATATTCTATGATGAGATATTATGTATATATCTGTGATAGATATTGGTTATTATCTGTGGATAATATTGTGAGAATGCTATGTTTAAATTGAATTGAATTGTTTAAATCTTTAAACAACTTGGCCTTTAAGACACGTTTGGATTTCGATGAGATCGGGATCGGGAATCAAATTTGATTTTTCGAAAACCACATCGATCCAAGTTAAACGTTAGATCGTGACATCTCAAAGTGAAGATCGAGATGAAGTTTTAGAATGCAAGGGTTATTGTCGTTAACTCTAAAGGTGATTCCAAAATGAGTGTAACGAAATAATGTCTTCGGTTACGTTCGAACCCGGAACGAACTTGTATGAATTGAATGCTTTCAGAACATCGTTAGGTGGACGATGAGCATTCTAAGAGATGTGCTCTCTAAAGGTAATCGTAGCCTCAAGCCTCATCAACCGGGAATGGCTAAAACATGGGAGGTGCAGCAAGGCTAAGTGGGTCATGCCCAAGTAGGACGAGATTATCCCCTGTCTAGAAGTCCCTTATTATTTCGGCTGTGTGGGCAATTGTTGGCCACAACTGCGGGGTTGTCTTGTTCGGAGATATCCAGTAAAAGATGGTTCCGATCTTGTGTTGCAGGGGATCGGGAGTGGTCCTCGGTACGGTGATCTAGGCCTTGTACTGTGGCAGGCGGTACCCCAGTAGCCCTGCCATTGATGAAAACTCATTATCCAATAAGCGCCCTCGGATTTGATTGTATACCTATGTATGCTGGAATTTAATAAATGTAACAATTTCGGCTATTTTCCGGTTTATTTGAAAACCCTAGACCCTAATATAATATCACTGGATTTCCTATCAAATGTTTTGGTTAGCGTAAGGTAAAAATTTACCGGTGTTTATTTGTGGGGAGTCTTACGTGATACCTTTTTTTCCAAATGATTTTAAAGTTAAACAACTTTAAATTATTTACTCACACTAGACCCATGTCTGACCCGAAGTTTATTTTGTTTTTCATAAACTCTTGGATACTCGAATTTTTATGAGTAGCCAAGTGATTGGGTTGGGATTTGCAAATGTTTTGGAAGGTGGAGCTGGAGTCCAGACGTACTTAACTATCTCTATCCGCTGTAGTGACTTTTGATGTTGTATTTTGAGTTGTATGGTTTGGCGGACTCTTATGAATGTCAGATGTAATGAAGGAGTATTATTTTGTGTAATCTGATATGTAAAACTATGTAATGGATATATGTAATATTATATTTTGTTTCGTTCCGCTGTGAGACTTTGATGATTGTAGTTCTTTTCTTTCTATCTTTTCTGTTTCTATCTCTTTCTTTTCTATTCGATGATACGTCATTTTGGGTATTGAAAGACTGGTCGTCACACCATTGTCGAGCGAAACCGGACGGACAACGAATGAAGAACCACTCGCTTTTAAAGGCACTTAATTTATTCCATGCACTAGTTAGAATCTGACACCTCTTCGTTGACTCAAAAATGTAAACGAAAGACTCTCTATCTATCGCTTGAAAGTGAATACGAATTAGATGTCATCAATGGTTGGACGACAGTGCAAGAACTCCATAAATACCATATAAGTGCAGTTGAGAAGAGCGTAGCCATTTGGGAGAAGCTGTGCTAGAGCTATCCTTAAATAATGAAGAATTTTCCTAATTTTTAAATGATGGGATGCATCCGGCCCAGCACATGAACTTGGTACACGTCGTATACCCTTCTGAGGGTCCATAAGCCCCATCATCCTACGACGGAACCAACGCGTCGTCAAAAGGAATCTCGTTCCTTACACGGATTTGGAAAAGAGCATCTTCCTTAATTTTAAAGGCTACTGAATTAGTAGGGTATTCCAGAATAGCTGCATCCTCTAGAGTGTCGGGAGCAGGATAGATAACCTCCAGTGGAAGAATGGGAACTACATCAGAAAGATCAAATCGAGGGCCTAGGCTTTTCGGTTGTTCCGAATGATGCTTGGAGGATGGACTATCAGATTCAGTTGCAGAACTTGATTCCACATAAGGGTGATCCTATTAAGAGCATGATCCTGTTGGCGTAGCTGAAAGACGCCCAGAACGTCTAGAACCCATTATTATTAAACTCAGCAAAATTCATGGTTAGATAAAGTAACCTATACCCCTAGTGCATAGGGAGTGCTAGTGTGGTGTGGTGAAGTGTTATACAATGCAGTAATAAGCTGTAAGAAACTGAAGACGAAAAAAGACAATGAGACTTCAAAGTTTGACCGAAGTGACCGTCATCGCTGACCGTCTCAACCGGTTCGCTACATCGTTAAAGAATGATTCAGCCCGAGTTTCGGGAACGATTGTCAGTTTGAGATCAATTTTTATGTTTAAGACAAAGATGAGCTTCAAGAGAACTAATTAAGGCATTGGTTCATGTCATAGTTCAAAATGTTATTAATTTTCGAATATGCAATTTGAGTCATATGCAAGTTCAAATGTCCATTCAAGTATGCAAGGCCGACGCTCAACAATGGGTTGAAGTGAATCTATTTAAGTTCAATTTTAAAAATTAGTTGGTGAGAGTCAACCCATCCACCAAGACATGGTCGATCGTTCCGGGACGATCGTACTATAACAATCGTCAATAGCCGAGCCAAAATCCAATCTCCAACCGATCGTTCATCTCCAATTTTCAACCGACCGTTCATCTCAACCATCCTGTATGACCGTTCTCCACTTCACCCCCTTTTTGTCAATCGTTCACTCTATCATTTCAACCGATCGTTTGAGAACGATCATCGCACATCAAGATTGCTGTTCCATCTTCTTTGGAAACGATTGCAGACATTCCCATCTCCTCCAACTACTACTTGCTCCAAGGACTGAATTGAACAATTGAACATCACGAAATTGACGAAACCCAAAATCTCGTGCTCAACTCATATAGAAAATTCGAATCAAATTATCTAGGGTAGATTCTGGAAAGGTAAATTTGATTGAATTCAAAGCAAGGTAAGATTTGGAGGAGTGCTTGAATGGGGATTACTTTGAAGAGATGCGGTTTGGTTTTGGGAAGTTGGATCGTTTCTTTGATCGGTAAAGGGAGGAAGTGGAACTTTTCATTCTTTTCTTTTCAAGTGGAAATGATATGAAATGAACGATGAAGGAAAAATTCTAAGTAAAAGTGCTTATATGGGTAGGGACTATGCCGATCGTTCATGGCCCTGAAGTTATGCCTATAGTTTCGAGGTAACAATCTTGTGCCGATCGTTCTACAAGCTAGCTAGATACCGATCGTTTTATAGCAAGGGCTTTGGACCGATTGTGCCATAACTAGAAACAATCCAAAGTTTCTTTCTGAGAAGTAAACAATTGGTAAAAAAAAATTAAAATAGGAATAATAAAAATATATAAATAAAATGGGAGAATGTGAATGAGAGAATAACGGTCGGCAATGAACATTTTTAAGACATATATTATGTAAATAAGAATAACGATTGGTAGAGACTGTTTATAAAAATTTCAAAACTTGACAACGACCCATGAAAGTGTAACCGTGATCGGGGGTTAGGTAGAAACACCTATATATGCTATTATACATTTCAAAATCTAACTTTTGAAATTGACAAAATTGAATGATCACCTAGAATCGACAGAGAAAAATTAGAACCAAGTTGCTAAAGTTTAGAAACTGCTAAAAAAAATCAAGACGATCGCTAATAAGTTGTGATCTCGTATTTATACTATTGGAAATCGACCAATCATCATGATGAATAAGAAAAGACGACCATCGACAAGAAAATAACTCAATAAAAGGACAACGACTATTCGATGAACTGGATGGATTTCTTTCCGACGATTCTAGCTTGCAACGATTCAAAGCACGTCATGTTCGAAACAAGATGTACTTAAGAGGGAAAATGTAATCGCGCTTTTTGGCATGGCCATGATGTCATCGACTTGGCTCGGAATGGATGGTTATCAACCTTAGGAACTGATTATATACAATACTGTGGACAATGGTCAGGCAGATTCGTACCAGTCCGAATCGAGGTGCAATCAACATGGAGTGTCTGGCAAGCCTCGTGAAGTTATATTTTGAATTTGGAGTCGATCAGTGTTCATATGCTCAAGTTATGGACAAAGCAAGGACTTGTATGGATCGGTCAGGAACGATCCATAAAACAATTCAAATTAGCGGAGGTCGATCGATATCTCAAAATCCACATTGCCAACTCACTTGGAACTTTTAGAGCATCGGCATATTAAAGAGTGGAGCCTACAAAAACAATCATGCATCAAGATCTTGAGATATGAAGATGGCCGATCGTTTTAGGCCGATCGATATTAGCTGATCATTCATAACGATCGGTGAACGTTTCAAGTAGAGCAAAGGTTGATCAATATCCCGTAATCTACAACTTAGATTGACTTCATATTTTAAGGATAAGTCCAAAAGGCATGTGGGACCCCTAAAAATGATTGCACATAAATTGGAGACAAAAATAACGATCGGCTAAACTTTGGCCGATCGTTTCAGGATATCAAGTTAGGACCACCGATCGTTATGGTGGGCCCCTATGGACCTAGAGAGTCTTCTGCCGAAATCTTAGCGAAATATCTCATCATCTCCTCCTATAAATACAGGCCTTATTGTTCTTTTGGAGGATCTTTATGGGGCTGGTTACTCTAGACTCCATTGTGATCAAGTGTATGCCATTTACTACTGCTGTAGTTAGATTAAAAAGTGATTAATAAAGGATAATCTTCAAAGTGGACAAAGGCATACAACGTTGAAGCACTACAAATCTTTGTGTCTTTGATTACTGCTTATTCTCTGTAACTTGTTGATTTATATACTCAGTTTAATGTTGTTTTTTCTACTTCTCTACAAAAACTATTCATGGAAGTTTGTGACCAATTTAGTTGCAAACATTTACCAAGGTTAGGTTTGGTTTTATTTATGCTACACCATCTTTAAAGTATCATAAACACGAGGTTATGCACAAAACAAAACTTAATTCGATGCTTAATCATGAGTAATTTCTTAAAGATATATAGATTGTGTTATCAACATTTACCTAACCGGTAAACATTACATAATAGTCCATAATAATATAAAAATCATAAAAAAATCCATAGATATTCATGACTTAAAAAGACAACCTTTAATATATAGTATTTCAAAAACCAATATGTATGTTTCTGAATTGCATAGAAAAGCCCATAAATTTTGTATTTCACAAATCTATCTACAAATTCTGAATCAAAACAAACCAAGAATTTGTGGGATTTACTAATTTCAGAATTAGGTTAAAACATCATTATTCAAGATTTTCATTCCATGAGTTGAATCATGTAAAAAATGTTTAAATCCCTACGAATCAAAATATAGATAATAACAAGACTCTAAAACCACATGCAAAATTGTAACTCTTAATAGTGATTTAGTTCGATTAACAAAGTGGAATTATATGGAATTTTTATCCTATATCTCTAAAATACATAGGTTTTATGTTATATCTTGAGCCATGGAATATGTTGACTACGTTGCTAGTATGATGTGTAGAACTAAATTGGAATGATCGATATAATCCTCTTGAAACAACCTCAAAACACCAAACTTTATTGTTGATTATTGTTGATTATTTCACTTGGAAAATGGAGAATATCACTTTGTACACTTGTTTTCTCTTAAACCTTGCTACACATGGTGGATGCATTCCAATACATAGGGAGAAAGTGGCCCACGTTTCCATCAAAAGTCTTAGTTTTTTTTATTATTAATCATGATTTAAGGTGTAAACTTAGGTTATAAATGACTTTCAATCACAAGATTTGTCCATTAACCACGGTTTTGAAGAAAATTACTAGTCATACATGAACGATTTTGAATAGAATTAATGCTCATTTAGGAACACATTCTTGATAAGGAATATATAAAAAGTCTTATCCGCTTTCCCCTTTATCTTGCAAATTTTAAAAAACGAATAAAATCTTATTTATTTGTTTTTCCTGTCCCATGATTGATGAAGGCTCTAATTTCTTGATTACAATTTACATGTGTTGAATTTATGTAGTTCAATTATTTTCCAAAGAAGATAGGAAATTAAGTAATTGATTAACTCAATTATGCCATTAGGCAACACGCGGAATGAAAGAAAGTAGAAAGATGAAAGAGGATATTTTGTTGGAAGGAAAGAAATTTATTACTAAATCAATTAATTAGTCAATGAATTTATAAACAAGGAAAGAAGTCTAATGATGAATTCGCTCAGTTTGCAATGTGAGGAAAGAAAAATTTATACATGGAGATTCAATCAACTAAGGAAAATTATGGAAACCAAAATCACCATTATCTATTTGCATTGAAATCAAATCATGGATATTTGGAAAGGCTTTAAGACAATTGGACAATTAATTTACTTGAGCTCCAAATAATTTCTTTATTCTTAAGTCTATCTCAATGAAGTTCATCTTCGTATTGGTATGTGAGAGAGCATCCGCCACCAAAATCTTCTTCGGTAAATTCTAATTTCTGCAGTCAAATCAAATTAGAGGTTTTGAGTGCAAAAAAGTTTTTGGAGAAATTAGTTGTTCAATTTATAATTATAGGTTAGTCTCTCAACTTTGCTACCTATAATCTTATAATCTCTTTTTTTTATTCTCTTTCTTCAATAAAATAAAGAATAGTCGTTGGGTCCATGGATGCAGCAGTTTGATTGAACTGCGTTAAATCTTTGTATTCTCGACGCGTCTATTTTTATTTGTTTGGTGATCACTGTTCATTGAATTGGCGATTAATAGTTACCTACAAGCTAGATCCTTTTATCACATTCATGCCTATGTATTCCGCAAAGTTTTTAAAATTACGGCAACTTTATTAAAATTTGCACAACAGATCGGTATCAGAGCTAGCTATTTTGTTCTAAATTAGTTATCATGGAAAATTCTTTTAGTAGTAGCATGAAAAATTATGATGTCACCAAATTTGCAAGAAAAGGAGCTTCGGAACATGGAAGGTGAAGACTAATGGCAGTGTTCTTCAGCAATAATTTGATTCGTTTAGAAGAAGATATAAGAGCCAAAAGCACTTTGGAGGTAGAAGCGATATGCATAGGTCCTACTTCATGGGTCCTAGAAGGGGTATTTGCTATTACTAAAAGAAGAAAAGTTATTTCATACGGGAATGTCCAGCTCTTGAAAACAAGAGAGAGAAAAAGGAGAAAGATTCAGTTTCGGTAGCAGTTAGATCAGAAGCAAACAGTAGCGATAGTGATACATCATTATTTTCAACCAGTATTTCACCTTTAGCCAGTACAAGTTGGATGATCGATTCTAGAGCCTCTTATCATATGACGTCAGATAGGAGCTGCTTTCTTGGTTATAGAAAGATTGATGATGAAGTAGTTCATAGGAGAAAGACACATCTTGTCATGTTGCGGGCCTCGGAAGTATGAGATTTAGAATCTTTGATGGTGTTGTTAGGATTATCTCGGATATCAGACATGTTCCAACGTTGATGAGAGTTTGTTGTTAGTTGAAGCTTTGAGTAAACTTGGTATGAGGATAATAGTAGATGAAGAAAATTGAGAGTGGTGAAGGGTTCTGTGGTAGTGATGAAAAGGTGCAAGTTGATGATATTTATGTGCTTCATGGAGAAGCGATCTTAGTAGAATCAGTAGCTTTTACAGATTCTTGAATTTTATTCTACTCAATTATGGCATCTTCGTTTAGGTTATGTTAATAAGGAGAGTCTTGAAGTATTAAAGAAGCGAGCGTTGATTTACGGTGTTTGTCAGTCAAAGCATAGCTCTTATAAAGATTGTTCTTTGAGAAAGAAGAAGCATGTAAATTTGATATTGGAAGATCGAAAGCTACAGAGTTTCTAGAGTTTGTTTATTCTTATGTGTGAGGACGAACCCTTATTGCATCATTAGATGGACCCAATTACTTCGTCTTATTTGTTGTTTCTCGCATAAAGTATATGTCTATCTCTTAATGGTAAAAGACGAAATATTTGCCCAGTTTTGTAAGTGGAAGACCTTAGTAAAGGAGCAGTCGAAAAAGCATTTGAATGTTCTCGAAATTGAAAATAGTAGCGAACTTGTGTCATAAGAATTCATGAACTATTGTGGATCCAAGTATGTAGTTAGAGATTTTTCTATTTGTATTGAGTCAGATTGTTATGGAGCGGCGGAGAGCATATGCCAGATATTATAAGAGAGTGCTATGAGCTTGGGAATGACTATTGGTCTAAAAGAGAAATTTTGTGCAAAAGTAATATCCATGGCTGTATTTCTCATCAACAACACATGTTCCATTTCCATATATAGACATGAAGATTCAGAGGAGATAGGGAAAGATAAGTCTATGGGTATTTCATTCTCTTAACTGTTGGTTGTTCAGCTTAGATGATGAAAGAAATGATAAGTTGATGCCTAAGGGAAGCAAGCATATTTTATTAGGCTACCGATGAGGAGTGAAGCAGTATAGGTTGTGGTATACAACAACTAGGAAATTGAGACTCGCAGGAATGTGATATATGATGAGAGGACTTTGTTGAACATGGAGCCTCTATCAAGTTATGATATTATGAGAACATAAAATTTCCAAACACATTTAGAGTCATTAGTTATTTTCGTATTCGGAGAGATATTATTATTTCTGATAATACCATAGTTTATGAGAAGATTTTAAAGATATGGACTATGGGTGTAGCTCAGTCGCAAGCAAGGCCTTTTGATTCAGATGGTTATATATTTGTAAGCATGTTTGTATGGATGATTCTTATGTTTTAAATGTTGTAAAGCTTGTTAGTGAGTCTATTGGTGTAGACTTGGGAAAGTCTAGCAAAATTATTGTAAAGTAGATTGAAGTAGATAATATTGAGTATGACCTCACTCAATATGAAATGGAGAAGTAAGCGCACTATTAAATCTCCATTTGTCTCTCAATGTTCTGCACCTACAGGTTCGTCTCTTACATCAGATATGTTGATGAATTTTCGTATTTGCTTGTATGCATTTTGTTTTTTAATGTGCATACTATCTTTCTTATACTTGGGAAAGATTTGAAAGCTATGTTTGGACAAAAATAGCCAAACAAGTTCACATTGGACTTTGCGGCATGTGGCGTAGACGCAACAATTTGTTAAGATGTGGTGATAAAGAGAAATTGTTATATTTAAATCAAACCGGAGTATGGAATTTATGTGATTCAAATATTCTTAAAAAAAGACAAAAAATAATTAATTGATTAACTCAATTATTCTATTAGGCAATACAAGGAAAGAAAAAAATAGAAATATATAAAAGAATATTTTTTTTAGAAGGCAACACATTAATTACTAAATCAATTAATTAGTTAATGGATTTATAAACGAGGAAAGAAGTCTATTTATGAATTCATTGATTTTGCAATATGAGAAAAGAAAATTTTATACATGAAGGTTCAACCAATATAGGATAATTATGGAAACCAAGATCATTATATTTATTTGCCTTGAAATAAACTAATAGATATTTGAAAAGGTTTCAAGACAATTAGATAATTAATTTACTTAATCTCCAATTAATTCCTTCATTTTTAAGTCTATTTAAATGAAAGAAGTTTATCTTCATATTAGTGTGTGTGTGTGTGTAAGAGTACCCACTATTATCCTCTCGTTCAGTAGACCGCAATTTCTGCAATCAAATCAATTAGGGGTTTGGAGCACAAACAAGTCTTTGTTCTCTGCTCTTTTATTTTGACCGAACCATATTAAATCTTTGTGTTCCCTACTCTTCTATTTTTTATTTTTTGATGATCGTTATTCATTGAATTGGCGGTTGATAGTATCAACAATCTAGATCATTTTATTGCTTTTGTACCTAAGTATTCCACAATAGTTTTGGAATTATGGCAACTTAATTAAAATTCACACAACAACATTTGGTGATGGTGATTTTCATGTTCTTGACTCCGTTTTGGTTTACGGTGATGCTTTACCAACCTTCAAATCATATGATTCGGGTTGGTCAATATTAATTTATCAAAGTTTCCATTATTTTTCATCAAAGCGGGGTTCCATGAAAAAGCTAAGGATTATGGAAAATCTAAGGTCTTGTTTGGTTTTTTGTATACAAATCATTTTCAGTTTTCAGTTTTTAAAAAAAAATGAAAATTGTAAAATTCATTTCGAAAACTTATCATTTCCAAAAATAAGCTTAATACACAAAATTGAAAATAAATTTGTTTTCCATGTTTTCAGGCCCAACTGAAAAATACAAAACTCAAAACCAGAAGACAAACCAAACCCAATTATAATGCTTAGTTCAAATCAAATTAAGCTTTTTGCAAGAGATTTATTTGTGAAATTAATCGTCCTACATGAGATTATAAAATAGTAGCTCTATGATTGTAACTGTAATCTTTTGTATTTGATTATGCATGATTTGTACTTTTAGTTGTTGGATCCGGAAATATATATAGTCTATTGTTTACTATAGGGTTGCTATAGTATTAGTTACCATTACTGTTTTGCAAATATCTTTGTTATACCGTTTTTACTGTTAAACTAAAATTGTTTACCGTCACTGTTACCGATTTGCTGGTATACCAAAGTCCGATATACCGAAAAATTGATAACCGTTACACTACTAATGGTAAACTACCGTATTTTTAAAACAGTGAGTAACTTGAGATGTTTTAGCACTATAACAATGCTTCAATATATAATTTACATTATCACTTAATAAAGAAATCGATAAGAAATAAAGTAAGTGTAGTTAGCATTATTTGATCTAAATTGCTGAACTAAATTTAATCACTTGTTTGCTTCTAAATAACTATAATAAAGCATAACGTATAAATATCCGTGTATTAATTGATTGACCGGTAATGGTAAATTTAGTACCATAAGAGCCCTAGTTTACTAGTTTCTACAATTCATTCTTTGTGTAACCACAATTTCTTTTATTGCTCTTAGTTGATTTACTGGTAATCCTCAATCGGTGTTGAATCCACTAGAATGAATTTGTAAAATTATTCTGCTTTTTGGAATGTTAAAAGTGGGGGATAACATAAAATTCGACAAGGTTGGCTAATGTTAACGACGCGGGCTTAATATTTAGCTTCTTCACATGTAAGCACCTTGGTTGCACTGTGAGTCTTGTTGTTGTCTAGAGCATGACCTGTCTGACTGCAGGTTGCATGCATGACCTGTGTTGCTTGCCTGCGCTGCAGCCATCGATCTTATCCCTGCAAAACAATTTTAACCTCTTTTTCCTTTTCTTTAATTTGTTGCCAATAAATGCCACTTGCACTTGCAGTTTTGCCTCGAGAAAGAGCATGCTGCCTTGCTTTCTCTGTCTTTCTTTCAGGCAGCATATATTGATGCACGTGTTCTTTCACTGCTTCCGCACTTACTTTCACAAGTACACCATCACCCACGCTCTCTTTCTCTCTCTCCCCCTCTGTCTACACTACAGCACACATGCTTCTTCTGCATCTTTTACATTACTTAAAACTCTTGTTTATGCATATGTCATAAAATCTGAAATTCACTAACAATATATTGAAATTTATGCTGCTTCGAAGACAACCAGACACCATAGATAATTGGATTACTTCAAAAGTCGGAGACAAATCAGAAGATATTCAAATATTAATCTCACTGGTGATATAGTCATGGGATATGAAGTTTTGATTTGTGATATTTGATTACTTAATTCTCATGATATAATTTCTTTTGTTTATCTTATTACAGTTTGGTTTAAAAAAATGGAAAAAGAAAAAAAGAGGTCATAGCCACTGGCTAGTTTTAATTAGTGGTTTAAAAAAGATGGGAATTAGATTTATTATTAATCGATTTCTGTTCTAGTTTGATTTTGATACCATAAAGTTATACAGTCTCAGTAGAGCTGCTGTGGAGCAATATTAATAGTTGGCCGATCAGTCGAGAAACATATGAATAATCAAATCAAAAAAGTTCCAAAAGCAAACAATTAGAAGTTCGAAAAGCAAACAATACAAAGTAATCAAATTTGGACAAACTTATAAGTAAAACCAACCAACTAAGCTAATGAAAAACGTAAAAAGAAATTAGAATTCAACCAACTGAAATTGAATTACAACTAAAAAATGGAAAGGGAAAAAAAATTACTCAATATTGATCATAACAATTAACTCGGTAATCAAAAGGAAGGCCTACCTCCTCCAGCTGGCCAAGGATACCCTTCACCTCCGGCCGGCATGCCCACATTACCCATCATTCCATGGTACATACTCTCACTTCCTGAGGGTATAGTACTCCTCAGCCCACTCTGACTGATACTGGTTTCGGTTCCCATCATATCCTGCTCCTGTACTTGTGGCTGCATCATCCCTTCTTCCTGCTCATCAAGGGGAAGCCTCTCGTATGCCGCATTCCCGAAACTCGCTGCCATTATCACCACCGGCCCAGCCGCCATCAGCGCTCCAACCACGCTCCCTCCCACCACCTGCCCCTGCCCTCCTGCCAGATATATCGTCAATCCATTCGCCGCCGCCGGGGCAGGCGGGGGTAGAAACGATCCGTTCAAAGACAATATCTCGAACGTCCCATGTAACGTCACAACCGCGCCAGGTGACGCGGGCTGCCTCAAAGTGACGTTTGTGACGGTACCGTTGCCGCTGAGGATGCAGACGCCGCGCTGACGCCTGCGTGCGAACGTGGTGACGCTCTCTATTATGTCGCAGTTGGACGATACTTCCATTACATGGGAGCGGAGAGCGTTGGCGCTGTCTCTGGTGATTATGATGGGAGGTTTTGGTTTGTTTTTAGAGCCAGAGGGACGGCCCCGTGCTCTACGTGACATCTCCGTTTCCGGGCTTGTCAAAGCCAGTTCTTTGCTGTTGTTTTGGTTGGAGGGGTCGACGTCATGTTCGCGTTTTCTGGAGTTGGGTGGAGTGGAGGAAGCGCTGTGTTCGTCTTCTGATTTGGGTCCGGGTTGGAGATTCTGGAGCTGCTGTTGGAACTGGTGTTGGAATTCGCGGGTGTGGAATGGAGGAGGAAGATGGTGGTTATGAGATTGAGCATCCATTCTTAATTTCTTTGGCCTTTTATTTCTTTTTTGATTTATGCTCGAAGTTTGCTGATCAACTGTTTGCTATTTCCTCGATAGACGATGGTGATGAATATTTAGAGAAATAAAGAATATAAGGGATGGATGAATGAATGCGGAAGTAGTTGAGTTTTTGGGTTTTGAGAGGAGTTAATGTTTTTTTTTTGGGTCAAAGAAGAAAAGGTATCAGGCAGTATATCAAATCATGGATCCCTACCATCCGTTTTTGGAATCAGAGCATTCAAATTTATTTGCGTGCGTTCTAGCGTACGATTTTTGTTTTGACAAAGTAGCAAATAGCAATTAATTGTTTGCTCATTCAACGTCGTAACAGTTTGATTTGATTATTATGTCATTTAGTTTGACAATGATGTTTACTAAGTTGAAATCAATTATAGTTTGATAAGATTATCTCTTCAAACTGGTTCAGTTTTTCAACTTATTTTTTAATGAGTTTTGCGGGTGTTTTATGTCAACCAATAACATTTTATCGCACATCTAATATCTGTTAGAATGATTTTTATCTTGCATAGTTTAAAAATCAATAACGACGGTAGCATCTTGTATAAGCGCATTCTTGTTTTCCTGCATTAACAGGAACAGCAGCAAAAATAACACTAGAACAAATAAAAAAAGAAACATTTGCATACAAAATAACATCCGTTTTAATTATAAGTTTCTCATTCTTGTTTTTAAATGCAACAAATTTTTTTTCTCTAAATGCCCTTATGTCTTTTTCGAACAAAACTCAGTATCCCTCAAATTCTTTTTATTGATCAACATCTTAAAAAAAGAAAAGCCTAATCTCTTAAATTATAAAACGGAAGTAGTTTCGAATTCAAAAATCGATGATCGAATCGTGTCCAGAATTGAAGAAAATTGAGATTCAGAAAATGAAAACAACTCAAATCAAAAAATCGAATATTATCTATTAAGAAATTCGGTCCTTTCGATTTTCATTCTATTTTAATAACTAAATTTGATAAAACTGCAGATATCTGTTAGAAAAGCTCATAAACATTCATATGCAAACAATATTATGCCTAATTTAATGCATCGAAATAGTTACATACTAATATGCAAATTTTAAGTGCATTTCACTTATGCAGTTAAAAGTCATAAGATTTTTATTATACTTGCAGACATATATGCAATTATTTTTAACTGCATGTATGTTATGTAGTTAAAAATTGCAGCTGTTAAATGTGTTTTTTAACTGTATACTTGATGTATACTTGATATGCAGTTAATAGATATAGTTGTTAAATCAAATTTTAACTGCATTTTACATATGCATGTCTGATATGCATCTTAAAAATATAGTTGTTATATGAAAATTTTAACTGCATATAAAATATGCAGTTAAAACATATAATTAAATGATGTAAATTTAAATGCATTTCACTTATGTAGTTAAAAATCATAAGATTTTCATTGTACTTACAGACCATATATGCAATTATTATGAATAGTTGCATACTTGTTTGCAATTATTTATGAACAACTGCGTTTTTAACTGCATTTCAGTTATACGGATATAAATTGCACCATTTTTAACTGCATATCTGCTATGCAGTGAAAAATAACACATGTTAAATGCAAACTCTAAACTGCATATAATATATGCAGTCAAAATTTACACTTGAATCATCCAAATTTTGAAGTACATTTCACTTATGCAGTTAAAAATTCATAAGATTCTTAATAAACTTGTATATATATCTAATATAAAGTTATTAATTGTATCATTTTTAGCTGCATATATGTTATGCAGTTAAACATTGCAGCTAGAAAACAGATTATTTGCTGATATATATGCAATAATTATTAAAAAAACAACAGATAAATCTGGAAAAAAAATGAGGATTTCAGTTTTAAAACAATATTATTACGATCAATTTTTATCCTAAACAATCGTAAAAATAATAAACAACTAACGAAAAAAAGCTTGCATGTTATACAATAATTGCACAAAAGCCTTCGTTATATACAAAGAATTGCAGACATGTCTTCAATTATTCACAATTCTTAGAGACAAGACTGCAATTATTTAATATATCTGCTTTTGTTTACAATTATAACTAGTATAATTCAATTAAAACATCTACAACTAGAATCGAATTTTGATATGCAAATACTGATTAAATTCTACAATTATTTACAATAATGATAAAAAAGAAACACAACCAGTTAGAAAGAAAAACTATTGATTACAAAGTAGATCTCATTTTTACGTAGAAGATGATGAAGCCATAATATAGCGAGAATATGATTTCACAAAGTAGATCGATAATTGGAAACGTAGATTTCAAACATTGGCCGCAATCACAAAACCGTAATAAATAAACGAGGGTATTTATGGAAAAGAATTAGGCTGAAAGAAAATAGGGACCGGATTTATAAAGTTTCCAACGTATGGAGTTTTTGTGTATTATGTTTGGTTTTAGGGATGTGAGCCCAATTTTCGCTAAAAAAATGAAGCTATGGAGTAAACAAATATCAAAATAAACCACAAAATGTTGGTAGATCTTTATAAATCATGCAAGACACTTCTATCCTGGAGATAGAAAGGGGAGGAAAACAAACACTCCAGGGTACTTTTAATATAAGACCGTAAAAATACAATATCAAACTATGCAGTTGTTAACAATCGTCAAGTCATATTACAAAAACCAAAATTAATATATCCCCATGGGGTTTTTAGGCACAAGAAAGAAGTTGCAAAAAATTTTAGTCTTAGAGACAGCAAGTTTGTTTTTTGGTCTGAAAGACACTTTATAGTGTAAATCACAGAATGATAGTTGCTACTATCATTTTTTATTTACACTATAAAGTGTCCATCAGACTAAAAAACAAACTTGCTGTCCAAGAGACTAAATTTTTTTGGAACTTCTTCCTTGTGCATATTTTCCTATATCCTCATTTATAGGATCTGAAATTATTTGTACTGAATGACCGATATGTTTCTTCATTTGTTGTATTACCCGAAACAAAAACAAAAAAGTAAAACGAGCTTAACTCATTAATATTATATTCTCGTCCGACTTTCCTTGTTTCATACCCTGCTTCTTCATAAATTTTCAAACGTTCCAAAATTGCTTATATGTTCAAACCACAACAGATCACGTTCAAAAATAAAATCATAAAATTAGCTCCAACAACGAGATTCGAGTAAAATCCTCGCTCGTTCAAAGTGAAGTCCATGTAATAATCTTACTCGGACCGAGCGAAATTCGCATAATAACATAGTTCGGATCGAGCGAGTTTGTATAATAACCTCATTCGGGCAGAGTGTGGTTCGTAAACAAATCACGTCAAATTTGAACATGGTTTTGAAAAAGTGAGAACACTTCTGAAATGAATTGGGGTGAAAAGGAAAAAGTGGGATGCAACAATTATTTTTAACTGACAAGCACCATCATCCAAGTGATTAATTGATTCGGCTTTGGTGCAAGATGTCACAAGTTCGAAACTTGCTTTCGAACGTTTATTGACATGGGATATGCTGTCCCAATGATTTGTTGTATATAAAGTACCATTTCAAAAAAAAAATTATTTTTAACTATGGGGTTTAAAAGGAGAAAAGTGAGATGAAATAGAATCAAGGATGCTGTTAGTCAAAATCACATAGAAAATAAAATTGAAAGAAGAATAGAAAATAAACATAAAAAATGAAGGCTAGGTTTTTATTAGATAGCATAGAATATAATTAGTTAACAATAATCACAAGTAGTTATGTATAGGTCTAAAAATAAAAAATAAAGAAGACTAAATTATCCTTCTGTTACAACATAATAAGTAAAATAATAGGAAATATAGAAATACGATCTTAGATCCCCCCCTCCCCCAAACACATGATGCAACATCTATGTGAATTGGGAAACTGTCAACTAAAATGTGAAAAAAATTAGACTTGGTAAATAAACGTGCAATCTACAGGAAGGAAGATGCAAAGGGAAAAAGAAATGTTATCATTCACAAGACGATGATGTGTAAGGTGGAAATCAATCTCAGTATGCTTGGTTGCTCATGAAAGACCGAGTTATAAGCAATCTGCATTACACTCTTATTACCATAATGTAGGAGTGAAACAATGAAGAAATACTTGAATATCCTTGAGTAACCATCGCAACCAAACAATATCTTTAGTAGTGAATGTCGTAGCATAATATTCCGCTTCAATTGAAAATCGAAAAAAATAACAGACCGGTTCTTACTCTTCTAAGAGACAGAAGAATCACCCATAGAGATACAATATTGTTAATTGAATTTTGATCAGTATTATCACCACCGTAATCAAAACTAGAGCAGGCACGTAGTTCCAAAGAGGAGGAAGAAGAAAGTAGAAAGTCATGAAAAAGTGTACTCCAAGATATCTCAATATATGAAGAATAACTGCCCAATGATTTATAATGGGAGAATTTACAAACTAATTAAAATGGAACAATAAATGAAATATTTAGGCGAGTAATAGAAATATGAACCAAGCTTCCAACGATAGTACCATATAAAACAAGATTTGATAAAGATTCACCATCAGAAAAGATTAATTTGCGTCAACCTTTGTGGGATTGTCAATAGATTTACACATAAGAATATGTTGTATGTTTCATTTAAGAAAGAAGATAATACCTCAATGCCCAAAAAATATGTCGGTGGACCCAAATCCTTCATTTCAAACTGCCTAGCAAAGTCTTCAAAACTGAACTACCACCCACATCATAACCCGTAATATTAATTTCATCAACATACAATGATAAAATGATACGTCTTCCATTGATGACTTAAGAAAGAGAGTGGGATAATGGCTACTAGAAATAAATCCAAGAGAAGAGTTGAAATTTCTCAAACAAAGCACAAAAAACTTGTATTAGACCATATGATGCCTTCTTAAGTTTGGTAACATATCAGGAAACATGTAAAACAACAAAAGGGGGCTCCATATAAATTTCTTCCCGAATATTACCGTTTAAGAAGGCATTTTTAGCATCAAATTGAGAGATGGATCACTGGTGAACTAGAGCTAATTCAATAAGTGTGCGAATAGTTATTGAAAATACTCTTTACAATCAATCTAGCATTACATCTCTCAATAGATCTGCTAGAATTAATCATGAACTTATATATCAAATGACAACTAACAACACTCTTATCAGGAGGTAGAGGAACCAAATCCCAAGTATCAATCATATGTAGAGCGGAAAGTTCCACATCCATTGCCATCTACCAATATGGGTCAAGAATTTCTTCTTTATATGATGCAGGCCTGAAAAAACTATGAATTAAAGCTAAAAGGGAGGTAAAAGGCAAAGATTAACAAGAATAAACAAAATTAGGCAACATTGTGGACTTTCGAGTGTGTGTAGATTTACATAGAGGTGGCTTCATAGTCTTGGACATTTCTTAGGTGACCATAGGACAAGATGGAGCTTTAACCGTATTGTTATTTGCAAGTGTGTCACTATCTGCAACACTGCTAGCATCATAATCCTCATAAATTGGATCAACCCGAATACAATCAAATCAAGTCAAGTCATGAGTATTAGATGAAATGGAGAAGAAAGATACACGTTCAAGAAAATAAAATTACAATACACAAAATGCTTTTGAGTAATTAGATTGAAAAGCCTACACCCTTTTTTCCTTCAATATAACAAAAAAAGGCCCATAGTTGAATGAAACAACTAATTATTGCATTCTATATGAAGAAAAAGAATGAAACAGGTGCATCTAACAATCTAAAGAAGGAAAATCAAGTGGAGATCCATAAAACTATTCTAAAGGAGAAATAACTGAAATATGGGAAGACATGATTGTATTAATCAGAGCTAAAATAGTAAGAGCTGCCTTACTCCAAAACTCACTAGGGACAGAAGCACATAATAACATTGATCTAGCAGTTTCAAGAAGATATCTATGCTTTCTTTCTATAACTTTATTTTTCTGAATAGTATCTATACATGAAGTTTGATGAATGGTTCCATCTATGGCAAGTAATTCACAAAAAAAAATGTATATTTCGCACCTAAATTGCATGTAAAACATTTTATAATAGAAAAATATTGAGTTTTAGCAAGAGCTCGAAATGTAGTGTATCTATCGAGGAAATCAAAATGATGTTTCATTAAGTGTATCCGACATTAACGAGTATGATTATTATTAACAGAAACATAATAGCAAGATCCATTTTAGTAGAAATAAGAATGGGTCCCGACGCATCAGAATGGATCCCGATGCATCAGAATGGATCAAATCAAAAGAAGCAGAAGAAACATAATTACTATTATTAAAAGGTAAAGTATCCGTTACAAGTAGAAAAATCATTAGTTTGTAAATTTCCTAATTTTCCTATGGACGCTAAAGATCTCAATCGAAAAAACGAAATATGACCAAGATGGGAATGTAATAAATAAAAAGCTAGAAGAAGGACAAAAAAGAAAAGAAGGTAGATCACATTAGTAATAGAAATAGTAATTAATACTTTCAATTAATCCAAAACATATTATTGTCCCATTCTATATCCTATATGTCATCTCGTATTTTTCACAAGTGACATTTTCAATGATACTGGACTACAAAGAGATGGAGGAGTGGATGCCACATTCAGACATGATCAATTATGAAGTGTAGCTAGGACAGGGAAAAATAGCTAAGCCCATGGATTATGATCGATCCATCATTTTTCACTTCAGAACTCATCTTTTAGTGTATATGGGAAATATTAAGATGAAAGGAAAAGAGAGGAAATTGGATAAGTCTATGGATCGGTGTTGATCGTTAGATGGATTGATATCGATCCATCAGTTTCATCTATTTGGTTATCAAGTTCATTGGAGAAGTGGGGAGATAAGCTTATATGCATAAAGAATGGATCGACATAGGATGTAACAGAGTATCTCAAAGAAAGTAGAAGATAAAACACAAAGATCATGGACGAGTATCAATCCATTAATGAATCTATGCAGATCCATCACATTATTGATCTTTGATATAGATTTCCCTAATCTTCTTTGATATCAATGTCTGATAAGTTCTGATATAATCTAACAAATGCCCAATAACAGACTATTTCAGCTATAAATTTAGGGCTACATGCAGCAGGAAAATGAATATGGCCAAATGCACTTATACGTCTTAGGAGAAGCGCTTTTATTACAAAATTTTGATATGATATCAAAACTAGAACTAGAATTATTTTATGTCTATTGTGTAATCAACAATGAAATAGCATTAAAGTGGGTGCATGTATAGCCGAAGCATTATAAATCTTATGTCTCTTGCTTTTCACTATTCTGCTTCATATTTTAATATTTTTTCTCGATCTACTATTATTTGATCTAGTTAAACGATATAAAATCATAACCTTCATGAAATCAATCAATTGGGGGTATTAAGCAACGACGACTGTTGTTAACCAATGGATTTACGCGATGAAGTGAGCAAGTCAAGCAGTTTGATACAATGAGGAAATTCCTAAGCAGATGGTCTTGCCCTAAGGATCATAAAGATAGAATTTCTCCAGTTGGATTTAATAAAAAGAGTGTTTTATTGGAAGGCGTAGGGAAAATCAAGAAAGAGCGGATGCTAAAGGAAACATCAATCAGAATGAAAAAGCAAATAATCTACCTAGAGCCACTTCTCTAGAAAGATTGGTTTGTACCTACTAGATTGGTACCGATCCTTTGAGGCATGTAATGATCATCGCTGTGATGCTGGTTGAAATAGGGATGGTGTTGTGAGCCCTGTGTTAGAAAATCTAATAGGAATGCTGATGGAATGGTCAAGGAAGAGAGCAATCAAAAGGCTACAGTCATAAAGGATAATGTGGTAGAGATAGGAGAACAAGACGAATGGACTTTCTATAGCCAAGAATACCTAGGCATCAGGCTACTAGCCAAGACCGATCAGGGAACGATCGTCATGGTCATTCGTAGAGCCAACCATGTGGTGATGCATTCAATGACCTCCGTCAAGGGAAAATGGAAGGAATGGATGATGTAATAGATGAGTCTATTAAAAGATTGCCCCATAAGAAGAATAAAGAAGATGATAGGGCAACAACTTCTACTTGAAATCTGTTTAGTGCGAATATTAGACCATATGAATACTCAACGAAGTTTTCAATGCCATCTATTTTGATGTACAACGGACTGACGGATTCAATGCAACATTTTCTTAGGTACGACTTTAACATGGATCACAAGAGTAGATTTTCTATTTATATATATGTAACGTATTCGGATCTGTATTTATATCACATTGTAACGATACGTACAATATAAAACGTAGCCAAAAGCATAGTTTATTTCAAACAAGAGTCTTATACAAGTATTAGGTTATATAATAAATTACATAATTTTATCTAGGGAGCACCCTTAATTATATCAGAGACGGAATTGAGTATGCAAAAGCCAAAGTTTAGATTATGCCATACAAACTTCTACCATTGTGTCGTTGGTGTATCTTTTTGATGATGGGATTGGTTTCTTTGATGTGCTTACTTATGGACCTAATATTTTCACCACCTATCAATCCTTTAAACATGTCTCCATGTCATGCATGCATTCTCCTCTTATTCCGAATCAAGACTAGTTTCCTTCGATTCCTACACCTACACCTATCCATCCATGTTAAAGTTTCATAACCCAATCCTTCCATTCATTAGTGGAAAATTAACAGCCACCACTCCTTAGTAATTGATACGTTAGCTTTTGCCTCTCTTGTCTCAGTATTGGCTTATTCCCATTCGATATCCACGTCAGATTAAATGACCTAGAAATTTTAGGAAAATTTACATAATTGAAAAACTACCTTGCCGCTGCTCCATTTGATGTTATTTCTCCCCTAACTCCTCTTGTTTTTGTAGATGTTGTCGCTATTCTCTTCGATCATGTTTTTGTTATCATATCTCTAATAGATTTAACGGAGTATCCTAGGGGAAACTATGTAAATAGTTATATAACTTAACTCAATAAACATTTTTTCTGAACTATAGCGTGCTTTTAATTTTATTTTATTTTATATGTGTTGTTATATAGTCATATAATTAATGAATTGATTGCATTAAATGTATATATAAGTATAAAATTATTAAGAGATGTGTTTTATCGACTACACTTACGAATGTGTTCGTAACCATGGGTATTGAATCGATGTATATATAACACTAACTCCTTAATTATTCCTAGTAAAGATATATTGAGAAAATGATATTGATACATCTATTGAGGCTAGTGAACGTAATGCTCTTCTTAAGACGGATGATGAATTATTCACCATCGTTGGGGATAACAAGGGGTTATTTACTTGTGGTTATTTGGAACAATCACAGAAGGAATCGATGAGATTCTTTTATAGATTATTACAATTAGGTCGAAATAAAGATCTCATCGTAAAAACATACAATAGCCTTTAGGCCTGTGGGTACCGGCGACCTTGAGTAACTAGACTATACTTGATTATGGTCACTCACATGACATTGTGATCATATTATGACCATAGTTGGGTTTACGTTCAAGATAGCCAACTATTTTTAGCGTCTAAAATATGTTACAAACGCTGTCAAAATTATTAGTTAATAACCTTGATTAATCAACAATTTAAATGCTTAGCTAGCATAATAATTTCATAATAAATCATAATCATATGGAAAAAATCCCAAAATTCACAGAACCTTATATTTAATGTTTTCATTATCAAATAAAAATTTTAGGACCAAAATTTATATTTTATAATCAACACCCGATAAATGAAATTTCCACCTTAGGAAATTCATAAAATATTTTAGCTAGAAAAATTATGAAATTAAAAAATCATCTCCAAATTAATGTTTTGTACAACATACAAGAAAATCAAAGCATTTGGAGATATAAAACTTAGGTTGTAACCTTAAAACCCATTCAAATAATCTCATCAAAATTCCACAAATCATTATTTTATCCAAAGAATAATTAAACAATCATAACATGACAAAAATCATCAAAATAATTCTGATACTACCCATAGCGAATTCAATAACAAGAAATTAGAGATGGTTCATGTATTATTTACCTTAGATTTGCTGTCGAAACTGAGATTTGATTGATGTTTAAATTCTCTATGCTTTTTCCCTTGAATTCCCTTTGATTTCGATCCTCCCTAGCTTGATTAATGACCGGCCTCGTTTTGCTCTTTTTGGTTGTTTTTGGAGTGAGTAAAATGAGAACGATATGAGGGGTGAGGTTTCATGGTTTAAAGGATGGGTCTACTTATTTTGCCCATCTCATATAGTCTCTTATATGTTATGTTTTTCAAAACAATCTCATTGCTTAATATATTAAGGCACAACCTTATTAATAACCAAATCTTATTCTCCTTAATCATTTACATTATTCTATTTAATCTATCTAATTAAATATCCTGAATAATATTTAATTAAAATTAGGGGTGTTATAGGCTCCCCCTTAAAAAATTTGTCCTCGTATTCAATAAGGATTACATAACAAACGTATCAAACATGCGACTAATGCTAGGATATCTTACCATCTATAAAGTCCATATACAACAAATATAGAACATACCATCATAACTGTTCAGGATAAGTATCCCTAATCACGCCTCTTGTTTCCAAGTACAGTCTTTCTCGTTGTCACTCCACTAGATTTCCACTAACGAAACTGTCTTGTTTCTTAACCTCTTCTCATTTCTCGATATAACTTAAACCATTTGACTCATAAAGTCAAATTCGGCTCTACTACTAAATCTTCCGATGCAGTCAGAGCAATAGTAGTCACTGGATCATGCACATACTTCCTAATATGAGAAACATGAAGCACATTATGGATACCTACCAAAACTACTCGGTAACTCTACTCGGTACGTGAGTTTCCCGATCCTCTCTATAATAAGGAATAATCCAACATATGTTAATGCTAGTTTCCTTGACTTTTCAAATTGCACCACACCCTTCATCAGTGATACTATAATGAAAATATGATCTCCAACTAAGAACTCTAAATCTTTAGGCCTTTTGTCTACGTAAATTTTCCGCCTGGAATGATCTTCCCTCATCCTATCTCGGATCATCACAATTTTCTCTATTGCTTCTCTCACCATATCTAGACCAAGGAACAATCTGTCTTTGGCCTCTAACTAATATGCTGGTGATTTGCACAACCTTCCATTCAAAGGTTCGAAAGGTTCCATATATATACTAGCCTGATAACTTTATTATAGGTAAACTCAACTAAGTGCAAATGAACTTCCCATAACCCACCAAACTCTAGTGCACAAGCTCTCAACAATTCTACAATTACCTTATTGACTGTCTCTGTCTGTCCATCCATATGTGGGTGATAAACGGCACTCATCTTAAGCTTAGTACCCACTACCCCCTATAAAATCTTTTAGAATTCATTAGTGTACAAGGAATCTCTATCATTGACTATGGTACTAGGAATCCCATGCAGTCTAACAATATTCTTTATAAACAACTTAGCCAATATAGATGCTGCCTAGGTTGACTTAATGGGATCAAAGTATACAGTCTTGGTCAATCTATACACTATGATCCAAATATTTCCATTTACCTTGTTCGACATTGGCAACCCGTTTATGAAATTCATGCATATCGAATCCCTTTTTCAAATTGCTCTATCTAAAGGCTAAAGCAATCTGCTTGGCTTCTGATACTCGGCTTTAAATTGCTGGCAATTCACATATTGCTTCAGTCATAAGCCTACATCCTTTTTCATTCCTTCGAAGAAGAAACCTCTCTTTATATCCTAATATATCTTAGTTCCCTAAGATGTGTAGTAAACTTCGATCGATGAAACTTCCTAGGAATTTCCTTTCTTAGTTCACCAATATCTAGAACACATAATCGTCCCTTCTTCCTTAAGCATTCTCTCTAGTCAAGACTAAAATCTCAAATCTTCAATCTCGGTTCCACTTTCCAACCTTCTAATCTTTTCAGCTAACCGTGGATCATCTCTTGCTTATAAGCAATCCTCTCAATCAATATTGGACGAACTTCCAAGCAAGATAACTTGGTTGTACTTTGACTAGAACTAGCAGTCGACTTAACTGCATACTACAAGTAGACAACGCCTCCAAATCTTTCCATTCTGCCAACATTGATAACTCCAAATATGATGTTTCCTACTAAGTGCATCTGCAACTTTATTTCCTTTCCTTGATGTGCACTCCGCCAAAATCGTAAGATGCTAAAAACTCCAGCCACTCTGTTGTTTGATTTTCAACTCTTTCTAATAGAATAAATACCTCAAGCATTTATGATCTGCAAACAATCCGAATCTTTCTTTTAAGAAGTAGTTTCTCCACACTTCCAATGCGAAAATCATCGCAGCAAACTCCAAATCATGAGTTGGATATCAAACTTTGTATGGTATGAGCTGTTGAGAGCGTAGGCAATCACATCACCCTTCTGCATCAATACAGTTCCTAATCTTGTTCCACACGCATCTGTATACACCACCAAATCCAGATTCCCATCCGGAACAATTAACATGATGCATTAGTCAACAAATGATTTAAATCAAGGGTTGTCTCATCACAGTTATCGAACCAAATAAACATTACACCCTTTTTAGTTATTTTAGTCAGGGGTGCTGTTATCCACGAGAAATCCTTGTTCAATCTCTAGTAATGGCCAGCCAATCCAAGAAAATTCTTTATCTCGTTCACCACCTTGGGTCTCTTCTAATGACTTATAGCTTTGATCTTAGCTAGATCCATTGATAATCCTTTCTCTAAAACCACATGACCAAGAAACTTCACCTCTCTTTTTTAGAAATGACACTTTGAAAACTTCACTTTAGTTAATCTTAGAATATATAAGATTGTCATCAATGAATACCAACATGAACCTATCCAAGTGCTTTTAGAAAATTCGGTTCATCAAGTCCACAAAGGAAGTGGGCGCATTAGTTAATCAGAATGGTATCACTTACCACTAGTATGAACCATATCTCATTAGAAACACCATTAAGGGAATACTTTCCTTCGCCACCCTCAATTGACGGAACCCTGTCGCCAAATCCATCTGGGAAAACGCTTTGGCTCCACTCAAATGGCCAAATAAATCATCAATTCTCAACAAGGCATGCCTATTTTTTATGGTCTTCTCATTCAACTTATGATAATCAATGCATAATCTCAACGACCCATCTGGTTTCTTTATGAACACCGCGGCCGCTCCCTAAGACGAACTGCTTGATTTAATAAAACTCTTTCCTTCTAAGTCCACTAGGTGCACCTTTACTCCTTTATCTCGGTAGGTGTCATCCTGCATGGTGGTCTACTTGTAGGTATAGCTCTAGGTATAAGATCTATTCGTAACTGAATAGCTCGTTTCAGTGGTAGTCCTGTAACTGGCTCAAAAACATCTGCAAATTCACTTGCAACTAAAACCCGATTTACTTCGTCTTCTACTTCAATTGCACCCAACGAAATAAAAATATCCACACTCGAGTTATCTGCTGAGTATATAATTCCATCACTACTATCATGGAGTTTAATTAATATTTTTCTATCCTGGTAAAATATCCTAGCATCATATTTTCTCAATCAATCCATACCGAAAATAATCTTGAAACCCACAAAATCAGACATACACAAACTGCAGGCAAAAGTATATCCTAGTAACTCAAATTCTAGATAGTCATATCATATCCCAAGAGTTGTGTACCCCATATTGGATTAGATACCATTAAGGAAGTAACAAGGTGTGATGTACCTAAACGTAATTTATCTATCAAACACTGAGAGATAAATGAATGCGATGTAGTAGTATCATGTAATACTCTAACTGGTAAGTCATGAATAAAAGTGTACCTTCCATCATAGACTCTCCTTTCTCTACAGTAATCGGTCTTGATGCAGATGGCTCTATAGCAAACACCTTTTCTATATGCTTTTGGACATTTTTTCTTATAATGCCCTACCTGGTCGTAGTTGAAACACTTCACATTCTGCTTGCCCATAACCATTTTGCCATCTCCCGATCGACACTTATTTGCATAGTGCCCCTTCTTATCACACTTATAACAAACAATATCTGCCTTTCCTTTCTCAGCAGCTCCACCCTTCTGAGCTCTCTTTCCCTAAAATAACTTCCTATTCTTATTCTGAGAACTTTGGGTTCCAACTAGCTTCTCCTTTCCAAAAGTAGAAAGCACCACCTCGTTTCCAATAGCCATTTTCGCCACTACATTCGATGGATACCTAAAGATGTGGCATGATCGCCCTAGCAATCTTCGGTCTCAACACTCCGATAAACGTCTCGTTCCACTTAATATGGTATCAATTGTGGCATATCCATATCTGGACAGTTCATCAAACTTAGCAAAGTATTCTAACGCTGGTATTTCCCCTTGCTTCAACTCCATGAACTTCCAGAGCAGTGCTGACTTGGCCACCTCAGATAAAAATCTTTTCTCAAATCTTCTTCGAAATTTCGATTAAGTCAATTCCACCTCTGATACCCGTAGGTCACCCAATTCCACTAGAACAAAGCATCTTCTCGCAACTGTCTTGAAGCCAACCTCCTTTTTTGCTCACCAGTCAAGCCCAAATCAGCAAAAAATCATTTCATAATGTAACAACCAGCCCTCTACTTCTATTGTTTCCTCAGTCCCAAGACTGGGGTAATCTCGACTCAGCTTAACATAGTTATTACCAACTGGCACCATTGGATTTTCACCTCTCACATTAGCTACATTTCCTCCAGCTACTCCTGCAGCTGCTCCATCTTGCATCAAATTGGAATCAAGACTGGTGGGGTCACGACACCTACATTAGCATTTGCACTTTGATTAGCATTTGCCTGTCGATCTTGAGTCCTTCTATGGTTGGGCCGAGATTTTCCATTAGCTGTGGTGCTTTTGCCACCTAGATTCACTCTCCCGTTTCTTTCTTCCATGTCTTTCTTTCTCGTAAATCTGCATATGAGCCTTGGTAAGATACAGAAGAATGGTAAAGAGAGAGGGGAGAATAGAGATGGAACACATACTTATGTATAACGAATACAAGTACATTACTATACCGTTATTCCATATCCCAAACTTTTTCTTCGATTTATCAGGATTATGTTTCAAAAACGTTAAGTATATTAGGTTTTACATAAACCTATGCTATAATACCAACTTGTAACATCACCCATTATGAGGCTCGGAACTTAGCACTATGAACGGATGCTGCAGTTATCTATAGTATTAATTTCCGATGACAAAATGCGACTATGTTAATTATATCAATAACTAGAAGTACATGAACATGAAATATATTAAACACAATTTTATGAAAAAATTTCACATTTTATTTCATAAATGATATTTCCTATTCATTACAAAATCCCATTCGCAAACCCACATTTAGAGAACTTATAATTATTACAAAATACTTCAAGCGCATACAAAGATGCCCTCATGGTTAATCAGAGTCAAATACTGGGCAACAACACAACTTTGCCTTTACATCCATACAGACAAAACAAAGTGGAGATAGATAAAGCTCCTAATAGATATATTACCTCCTGCATGTCTTTGGAAGCTTATTCTTCTAACTGGAAACCTAAAAATCCTTGCTCTCGACCTACTCAAATGAGTACCCGAGTGTTTAATGGGAAAAAAATTGGTCCAATAATAGTCTGATGTGCATAATAACCTACCATCTCAAACTAACAGATATCTATAATAGTCTGGTGTGAATAATAACCTACCATCTCAAACTAACAGATATCTAGTAAGACAATGCCACTAAGCAGAACTGGTTTTCCCCTCACTGGTGTCTTAACCAAAATTAACCACATACTATGCTTCTACATACACGATGGTTAAAACATTGAAAATAACACTATAGTTATACTTTTTATAATGGATTACTCATCCCATCTTACTTGACTATCCATCCTAATTTCAAATGACTACTCATCCTAATTTAATCTGGCTTTCCATCTTATATGTGTGTGTGACGACCCGGATTTTCGCGTTCAAAAATCGATATCCATACTTCACTTGTATTCGAATGCCGCAGATTCAAACGTTCGAGTCGGATTCACCGGAGCTTATAACACATTAAATATAACAACACAGCGGAAGAAAAAGATAATATCATTGATATACAACAGTGAATTACAACAATGCTACAACAAGAATTTATCAATATTATCAGAGATACAAGATACAGTGAAAAGAATGGCACAACTGGATGGTCTAGACTTTGCAACCATCGACAGCGGAAAGATAACTCCGATAGAATCTCCAAAAGAATCCAACACCATCCTGCAACTCCATTTCCAAAACTTCAAACCAAAGATAGCTTGAACCAAAAGCTTAAGCCACCATCATCAATGCATTAAGCAAGGTCAGTCCGGAATGTTGAAGAGAAACAAATGCTATCGCCAAAACCAAAGGCTGGATGCTATCGAATCTACTCCTACTATTTGATTATCTGAAAAATCCAACTCTAGACTGCTCGTGTGGAAAATTGTGGGCACCTAGAGTTTAGAAAGGGAACAATAAACTCCTGATCGGTCATGGGACTGGTATGAGCAAACAAAAATAGTTTATCATTAACAAAAGAAAAGGAAAAGATTTTAAAAGAAATTCGCAATGCTTTTTGGAAAATGAAACTACCATAAGGCCCCCGCCACACACACAATGCAAGCGCAAAATTGGAGGAGGTTTCTCTTTATGATAGTCAAACATGCTTACTACGCAAAATCCTTTTGATATTATTATTAGTGCATAGTGCAGAAAGCCTTTCGAAAATATAATATTAATCTTAGCTATCATAGACATTTGGAACTATGTCTACTATAGCTACCATCTAAACAGTGACGACCACCATAAGTAAATGGTAGGTTATACAACTAAAGCCGTACAAGATGCGTATTGGATGATTGGATTTCCAACAATGGTCAGGCAAAGGAACTTCCCACACCGAATGAAACGCCTCTGGAGGGATGTCCCCGAGAACCTAACTGGATCTCTGGCAACACAAGGCGGTGTTACCTTTGTAACTAGTCAACTAACGACACGAGTATGGCACCTCCCGGTCGTTACCAACCTTTATCCGAGGCGCCTATCAACCAACAACCACAAGCAATAAGTTTGCAGCAACCGCATAGGTTAAATATCTGGGCATCATACCATGATACCACCTTTTTTCCAGAAGGAAATGACATACCCTTAGGGTGCGTTACCCCTTAATAACCTTGTTGCAACGATTCCTGTTTCGACCATTGCCAGGTTGTGAGGCTTTGACGAAGTCTCGTCCAAAAAGCTACACTTTTCACAAAGCCATGCTTTGATCAACAAATGATCAGCAGCACTTCATATGCCACATTATCAAATTGGAGATGTATCACTAGTAACGATCAACTACATAACCTTTGAGCTCAAACGTCTCAGAGAAGGGTGTTATGCTAAGAGAACAAATTTTCTGCCACCAAACACAAATGTATTTGATAGAAACGAGCTTTACATCTCAAAGTGTAATGTCAGACACACATCCATACAAGTCTGTTCTGGGTTCGAACAGAACCGAAGGCACTTCACAAAGAAGCCCTTGCAAATCCGAATATTCCCTAATCACGTCCAGACTCCCCATCGCAAAGGGTGATCAAATCTCTATGCCGAGGACCAATCAATGCAGAGACATTTGATAGGTTATCCTTTCGCTTTCGAAAATACTCGGTCTTTACCAACAGTCTTCAAATTCTATCCATAAGTCGTATCATTACTTGGAATGGGTTATATGACACAAGGTCCACACCCGGCCAAACCAAATAATGAGCGCAGTATTTAAAAACATATGGATATAGTGCGATCTTAGTTAAGTCACAACTTGAAACCCAAAAACCTTTCTTCAAAATGGTTTAAACAAATTACCACTTACAAATCTTTAAATGAAAAGATTCACTTCACAAAATTGACCAATCTTTCACAAAGATTCATTTATAGCCCTTCAAAACAATTCCATTTCAATCCCAAATCTTTTATACAAAAGATACCTTTTAAGATCCTTTTCAATTCCAAAACAAAGTTCAACAGTTGTCCACAAAGATTCAATTATAGCTTTCAAAACAATTCACAATTCAAATCTTTTATACAAAAGATACACCTTTATGATCCTCTTATTTTGGGAACAAAGTTCACTAACCTTTAACCAAGATTCATTAATAGCTTTCAAAATAATTTTCATTTTAAACTTGGTATCTTTTCAACACTAATTGAAAATTCTTTCTTTATATAAAAGCTATTATTACTTGAAAACAAATAGTTTTCGTTTCGAAAAAATTTGATTACATTTGCATAAGTTAAAGCCTTCAAAATATAAAACTTGGGTTAAATTCTGATTTCCAAAACAATGCTTTAAAAATGGTTTAAAACCCATATAAAACATTTATAACTTGTATAGCCTTTTAAAACCATAATTTCCAAACATTGAATTCAATTTCAAATCTTGAATTCAAATTTAAATAAAATTATTTAATTTTAGAACTTTATCAAGTTATTTTAACTTTTATCTTCAAAACTCCTTCTTAAAGGCTTTTCATATTTAACCCAATTCCATTTCCAAAACTGTTTGGATTCAAAATTCCTCTTTTAAAGCCATTACATCATTTGAATTAAATTCAAATACCTATGACTTAACCGACTTCCCGTGAAACTCATATTTGTGTGTGTATAGTGTAGTCCAGGGTTTTTACACAATAATGCAACATCATCAATCATCACATCATAGACTCAAGCACACCAATATTGATAAGCGGTATAATCTTATAACGCATATCTTCATTCACAGATTCAGAGATAAATAATATAAATTCAACACAGATAAATAAATTACATTCATCATAGCTCAAATCAAAAACAGAGCATCACACATCAGGGATATCAAACAATTCATAGCATTCCATGAAATCCAAACATCCATAAGTAAGATTAATTAATTATCTGATTAATTTAAATTAGATTAATTATTGATGAATAAACTACTATTCCTGGTTAATTAATATTAATCAATTACAAACCAACTTAATTAATTAACCTTTAATCATTTATTAATTTACCTTTAATTAATTACCATTAAATTAGTTATCCTTAATTACAATCGATGATTATCCTAATCACTTATATTAATAATTCACAAATTAATTACATGGAGTAATTACTCTTAATCACTTAATTAATCAACTTTAGTCATTAATTAATTACTTTTAATTAAGCAATTGTCTTTAAGTAATTACCTTTAGTTACTTATCTTAATTAGTCACTAATAATAAATTGATTATTCAACTTTTAGTTACATCAAAGTAATTAACCTTTAAGTAAACACATTAAGTAATTAACCTTTAATTACTTACATAAATAAATTAACTCTTAACAAATTAATTAGTCTTTTTAAAATAATCTTCGAAATAAATTCATTATTAACTTAAACTCTTTACATTAAATTAATGTTTTATATAACAAAACATTCCATCTTTAATTTATTACAATATTAAGTTTATTTAAAATAAACTTTTAAAATAAAGGTTCTATAGATTAAGCACTCAAAGCTTAAGTAAATTGAAATAATCTTTTATTTAAATACCTTTAACAAATCTAAAACTTAGTTATTTTAAAAATAATTTATTTAAAACCTTTTAAGAAATTTAAACTTGGATAATCATTTATTATTTACAAAAGAACTAGTTTTAACAAAATTATTTCAAATAAACTTGATTTGTCTTTTATGTTAAAAACATAATTCATATTAAATCCACAGACCCGAGCCCAACCCGAGGTAAACCCGAGCCTTACTTTGAGTCTCACCCCACAACATTGACTTTGAGTTAAGCCATCAGATTCCCCGAACCCATCCACGAGCAGACCTTTCTTCCTCAAACTTATTGATCAATGCCTGGTACAAACATGGTCGTGCACGTGTACCCATTCGCCAGCACTCTGACCATCATTGCACTTTTGGCAGATCGACGTGATCACAAGTAGAACAAAACTAGCACTTGCCATCATCTCCGGCCATTAGAACCGCCACCGACTCACCCAAACCCTCGTCACCGTTTCATGAATAAATCCCCCCACGTGTGATTGCCTTCCAATCATCCAAATCGATGCAAAGGCCTCGAAAACACAACGACCCAAAACTGCACGCCTAACCCTAAATCATCGTCGAGCCGCCGCTACGATGAACTTTAACATCTACGACCATTTTTCCCGTGTCCAGCTATGCTCAAGCCATCTCCAGAATAAAAGACGACGAACCATTCGTCGCAGATCGCCGCAGATCGACGAAAAAACATAAATTGATCGATTCGCAATTTCAAATCATTCACAATCTTAAAATTCGTTATCTTTGCATCAAAAATCGTCATTCTTCATTACGAGTCAGTTTATATAATTTAAACTCAAAATCTTACCACTTGATTTTTCTGATTTTAAATAAATCTATTATAATTTTTCCCCTTTAGAAATAATTATTCAACAAATATACCTGATATTATTTTTAAAATTAATATTACGTTCATACAATCCCTTCCTCTTTTATGATCACAAACTAAATTTGATTATGCTGGAAGATGTGATTTTTTTCCAAAGGAATTGAATTTGAAGTTGTTTTTAAACCCTGTAAGTTTTAAACAGAGGTTTATATACACCTGTATACAAACATGCATACACCAAAATTACTATGCAATCACAATTTTTTTCATATAAACTATTTTTCAAGTCATCATCATCACAGGCATATAAAATCAAGCAATACATTGAAATATATTGAGGGTTGAAGGTTTTCTCACCTTTTTGAAGAAAACAGAGAACTGGATTCTAATCTACTTTTGATATAAAACTTGATATTGAATTCGAATCTGATCTGATCGTTTTGAGGTGATCCACAGCTTCAAGTATGAGTTGAATTTAAATCTTGATTCTTGCATTTTATTTTTGATTTCCAAGCTGAAGCTTTTGCTTTGCTTTCAGGTTTTGTTTTTCTTGTTTCCAGGCTTGATTCCCAGGCTTGAAAACTTTGAACACTTGAAGTTGTTTGCAGGTTTTAAAAATTTTGTCTGTTTTGCTTTCAGATTTTTATGTTGAGATGATTTTGTTTTCTGGTTTGTCTTAATTTGAATTTCTTCGATCAGGTTTAAGTTGGTTTTGATTCATCTTGCTTTTGATCTGCTTGAAACAGATTTTTTTTCTTTTAAACCAAACGAGAGAAGGAGGAGATTATGATAAATATATATATATATATATATATATAAATTTTATTTTCCCTTATTATTATTTTCAAAAATAAAAAGAAATTTAAAACCAAACATGACACTTGTCTCTACTAGTTACACTTGTGATTATATGTTATTTTCATTCTCACACATGTCATTTGCAATAAAATTAATGTTTATATCCTTGTGTTAAATAATTTTACAAATTATGCTTTAAACTCTTATTTTAATAAATTTATAAATCATGTTTTATATATATATATACACAATTTAAAAGAGAATGGTTCAAAACTAATGTATATATTCAAGGAATTTATTTTGAAAATCTAATTATACTTTAACAAATAAATACATATATTTTATATATGATAGAATTTATCCTCTTGAAAATTATATTAAATTTAATCATAATTTCCAATATATATATTAAACATATATATACTAAAATTAGAAAAAAAAATTTAATTTAAAAATATAGAGTATTTAAATTAAATTTATTTTCAAGACATTTATTTTGAATTCCAAATCAAAATACTATTCAAAACACATATTTTAAATTGTTTTGGGAATTTTCACATTAATTTACCAATAAATTCACAATTTAGTTTCAAAAATTAAATTATTCACTTTATTGTATTTGGCTAAAATCTGGTAATGTTATAGATTCCCCCCTTAAGAAAATTTCGTCCCCGAAATTTGCTTGACGGGGAGACAAACAAAGAACAGATAAGGATTGTTTTTCTAGATCAAACTGAATATCTATTCTGCATTTGGCTTAGCAAATCAGAATATCATCAATAAATATGAGAACGAACTCATTCAATATCTAATGAAGTACTCGGGTTATCAGATCTACGAAATATACAAGGCTATTGGTTAGTCCGAAGGGATAACTAACCGTTCATTGAATATATCTGAACCCAAGAGACAGATAAATGGATACTCAACTCAGGTTGGAATATCCCAAAGTATACACCAACTTGTCCATCTTCGGACTTGGATCCACGACAGAAATTTCAACAAAATTTTCAAAATTTGGTTTTGGCCAAAATCATTTTATTGATTCAATCTTCATATTTTATTCATCTATTTGTTTCAATTTAAGATTTCTAATATATTAAAGTTAACAACGATTGGAATCGATGAAGAGAATACGAAATAGGAACTTATCAATAACGATTCGTAGGGCCATCATCACAACAAAGCTTCTTCTCGGAGCTGCCACGAAGACATTAAAGAATTTGAAATTGGATGATCAACAAAGGAGATTAAAGATAAAAGTTGTTTTCGTTGTTGCAGGGTATTGACCATTTTTAGTGGTACTCTCCTGTCCCCTACCTCGTCCACTTCTTGCACTCATACTCACTATCAGCGGATAGTAAGAGAATTTACTGAGGCATACAGACAGATATCTTAGGGATATACTCATTCTAGGGTATACTTCACCCTATCTCTAATGAGCTACCTAATGTGTTATACTCCAAAAGCTAAAGTTCAACCTTCAGCACTGATACCAAATGTGATGACCCGGATTTTTATGTTCGAAAATCGACATCCATACTTCACTTGTATTCGAATGCGCAGATTCAAACATTCGAATCCGATTCGCCAGAGCTTATAACACATTAAGTATAATAACACAGCGGAAGAAAAAGGTAATATCATTAATATAGAACAGTGAATTACAACAATGATACATCAAAAATTTATCAATATTATCAGAGATACAAGATATAGTGGAAAGAATGCACAACTAGATGGTCTAGACTTTGCAACCATCGACAATGGAAAGATAACTCCAACTGAATCGCACAAATGAAACTACCATAAAGCCTCCCGCCACACACACAATGCAAGCGCACAATTGGAGGAGGTTTCTCTTTATGATAGTCAAACATGCTTACTACGCAAAATCCTTTTGATATTATTATTAGTGCATAGTGCAGAAAACCTTTCGAAAGTAAAATATTAATCTTGGCCAGCATAGAAATTTCGAACTATGCCTACTATAGCTACCATCTAAATAGCGGTGACCTCCATAAGTAAATGGAAGGTTATATAACTAAAACCGTACAAGGCACGTATGGATGATTGGATTTCCAACAATGTTCAGGCAAAGGAACTTCCCACACCGAATGGAACGCCTCTTGAGGGACGTCCCCGAGAAACTAACCGGATCTCTGCCAACACAAGACCGGGTTACCTCTGTAACTAGATAACTACTGACATGAGTATGCCATCCCCCGGTCGTTACCAACCTTTATACGAGGCGCCTATCAACCAATAACCACAAAGCAATAAGTTTGCAGCAACCACATAGGTTAAATATATGGGCTCCATACCATGATACCACCTTTTATCCAGAAGGAAATGACATACCCTTAGGGGGCACTACCCCCAAATAACCTTGCTGCAACGATTCCTGTTTCGACCATTACCGGGTTGTGAGGCTCCAACGAAGTCACGTCCAAAAAGCTACACTTTTCACAAAGCCATGCTTTGATCAATAAATGATCGGCAGCACTTCGTATGCCACATTACCAAATTGGCAATGTATCACTAGTAACCATCAACTACATAACCTCTTAGCTCGCACGTCTCAGAGAAGGGTGTTAAGATAAGAGGATAAATTCTTTGCCACCAAACAGAAATGTATTCGATAGAAACCAACTTTACATCTCAAAGTGTAACGTCAGACATACGTCCGTGCAAGTTTGTTCCGGATTCGAACAAAACCAATGGCACTTCACAAGGAAGCCCTTGCAAATCCGGATAATCCCAAATCACATCTGGACACTCCATCACAAAAGGGTGATCAAATCTCTATACCGGGGACCAGTCGGTGCAGAGACAATTGATAGGTTATCCTTTCGCTTTCGAAAATACCCGGTCTTCACCACCGGTCTTCAAATGCTATCCATAACTTCGTATCAATATTCGAAATGGGTTATATAACACAAGGTCCTCTCCCGGCTAAACCGAATAATGAGCGTAGTATTTAAAAACATATGGATATAGTGGGATCTTAGTTAAGTCACAACTTAAAACTCAAAAACCTTTCTTCAAAAAGGTTTAAACAAATTACCATTTACAAAACTATAAACAAAAAGATTCGCTTCACAAAGTTCACCAATCTTTCACAAAGTTTCATTTATAGCCCTTCAAAACAATTCCATTTCAATCCCAAATCTTTTATACAAAAGATACCTTTTAAGATCCTTTTCAAGTTCAAAACAAAGTTCAACAATCTTCCACAAAGATTCACTTATAGATTTCAAAACAATCCACAATTCAAATCTTTTATATGAAAGATACACCTTTAAGATCCTCTTATTTTGGAAATAAAGTTCACTAATCTTTAACCAAGATTCATTAATAGCTTGCAAAACAATTTTCATTTTAAACTTGAAATCTTTTCAACAAAAATTGGTAATCTTTTGTTTATATGAAAGCTATTATTATTTGAAAACAAATAGTTTTTCGTTTCGGAAAAATCCGATTACATTTTCCATTCAAATATAAAACTTGGGTTAAATTCAGATTTCCAAAACAATACTTTTAAAATGGTTTAAAACCCATATAAACACATTTATAACTTGTATAACCTTTTTAAACCAAAATTTCCAAACATAGAATTCAATTTCAAATCTTAAATTCAAATTTAAAGAAAATTATTTAAATTTCAAAACTTTATCAAGTTATTTAAAATATGTTTTATCTTTAAAACTCCTTTTCAAAGGCTTTTCATATTTAACCCAATTCCATTTCCAAAACTATTTGGATTCAAAATTCATCTTTTAAAACCATTACATCATTTGAATTAAATTCAAATATCTGTGACTTAATCGACTTCCCGCGAAATCCATATTTGTGTGTGCATAGTGTAATCCAGGGTTTTTACACAATAGTGCAACATCATCAATCATCACATCACAGATTCAAGCACAGCAATATCGATAAGCGGTATAATCTTATAATGCTTATCTTCATTCATATATTCACAGGTAAATAAGATAAATTCAACACAGATAAATAAATTACATTCATCATAACTCAAATCAAAAACAGAGCATCACACATCAGGGATATCAAACAATTCACAGCATTCCATGAAATCCAAACATCCAGAAGTAAGATCAATTAATTATCTAATTAACCTAAATCAGATTAATTACTTATGAATAAACTACTATTCCTGGTTAATTAATATTAATTAATTACAAACCATCTTAATTAATTAACCTTTTATCATTTATTAATTTACCTTTAATTAATTACCATTAAACTAATTCTCCTTAACTAATTACAATCAGTGATTATCCTAATCACTTATATTGATAATTCAAAAATTAAACACATGGAGTAATTACTCTTCAATTACTTGATTAATCAACTTTAATCATTAATTAATTACTTTCAACTAATCAATTATCTTTAAGTAATTACCTTTAACTACTTATCATTAATTAGTCACTAATAATAAATTGATTAATCAACTTTTAATTACATCAAAATAATTAACTTTTAAGTAAACACATTAAGTAATTAACCTTTAATAACTTACATAAATAAGTTAACTCTTAACAAATTAATTAGTCTTTTTAAAATAATCTTTAATTGGAATGGGTTCAAAGCAAGTGAGAAATTTGGATTAAAATTAGACGTTCGTTTGATTTAATTCAAAACGAAACGTTTTGGCAACTATCAAAACCAGTGTGAGTTAATCTCACCTTTTTGGTTAATCAGAAAATATTAAAGTCGGTAATATTATTTATTGGATGTATTGTGGTAATGTTGATTGTTTGGATAATTACTAATTTTTATAATTGTATTGGATATATTCCCGCCTATTGGAGTGGATCTGACCATATTACGTTCCCGTGTAGGAGCGGATGACCCTTAAACGGATCCCGTCTTGAAGCAGTTGATTCATGTTTCTATGATTATATACTGTATGTGATGCATGGAGACAGGTTGGATGGATCCCATGGGATACCTCACACTTTTGATTTTATTTTCATATATATATATATATATATATATATATAGTGATATATGAATCGTTGAATGCCATATAGATGGCATTGATATGATTCGTCTAATTAGTGCTTTAGTAGCACCGGGCCTCATTTTTGATAGTTGAAAATAATATTAAATAGAGATTTGATCTAAAACGGGATTTCAAATGATTTTGGAAATTATATATGTTTTAAGTAATCAGTCTTAAATTATTTGAAGGAGTAATTTATTTTAAAATCAAAGGTATGACTTTTGGATGTCATTAGTTAATGGTTCCATAAAATACTATTAAATAGAGATTTTCGAACTGTAAACTAAGATTTTTAGAACCTTGGAATAAGTCCATCTTTTAAAATAAAGGAATAAGTTTAACAGAAAATAGGAATATTTTGAAACTAATATTTGTAAACCAGTTTATACAGAGTATTTGTATATGTATATGTGTACTTATATGAAAAAATTAATTGCAAATGTGAGATTTTATAAGTGTGATAATTTATAAATGTAATATTTTACAAATGAAGTGAACATTTGTAAAATCGTATTTTGATAGTAAAAAGTATAGATTTATAAATGGGTTTTGTAAATTAAAGGAAACTATTATCGTTTAATAAATTAGAGAATAAATCAGACGATATTTTATAAATAGAAAGCGATTTATTAAAAGGAATTTATCCATATGGAAGTAACACTAAAATGGATGGTGATTGATGTTTTAAATGGGATTTATGAATAAGTGAGATTCATAAAGGAAATAGAGTTGTAAATGGAGTTCATAAATAAATGGGTTCTATGAAAGGAAGTTTTTCAAAAATGGAAAGAGATTTCTATATAAAGTTTTATAAATATGGAAATGACCAGGTCGAGGATTAAAGAATGAATTTTTTTCAATGAAGTATATTATGTTTTAAAGTTGGTTATTATGGGTAATATTGCTTTAAGTTGTTTATAAATATTTAAATAATTTTGAATGGCTAATTATTTAAATTATTAATATGTCATGAAATTATTAATAATGATTATAAATAATATTTTGGTATCATTAGTATTTGTATGCTAAAAATTAACAATTGTTTTATTCATAATGTTTTGAATTGTTAATTATTATTTTTAGAGGTTAAAAGTTAATAATTATTATTGCGTATGATGTTTATTATGAATAATTGCTATTATATAATAGTGTTTTAAAGAAAGCGATTATGGCTTATTTATGTATTTTGAAGTTAGAGCTTTGTAAATAGACTTGGATTTTTATAAGGATGGCTAATAAATAGGTTTGAAGATATAAAAGGAAGATTTTTTATGCGATAAAGAATTCATTAATAGTTGGATATTTATAAAAGAACTTTAGAAATGGGTTGATAGATTTTATAAAAAGGAGTTTATAAATAATTACATGGTTTTATAAGGGTTTATAAATGAATTGAGAAATAATTTATATATGGTTGATAAATGGTTTTATAAATTTATAATGGAGTTTATAAATGATTTTAGAATTTGGTAAAAAGGAGATATTTCTCAGTGTTTGGAAAATACACTTATACTTTTGAGATAAGTATATGGATATTTTTTAAGTATTGAAAATATAAGGGTAGGGAATATATCTTTGTAAAGGTACTCTGATACAGGCATTTACAAGTTGGTTTTAATTAACGAAAAGACTAATTAATGAGGCTTATTGTTGCTTGGTGCTTAACCAAATGTTGGTTTTTCCTATGGAATTAAATCCCTGATTGAATGTTTGTTATTAAAGAGTTAAATAATCGACTATCGAATTTGGATCCAAATGTAACTTTTGAAATATCTAGGAGAAACACGTGAGTTATATGGCACAGTCATCTCCGATGATGCTGTATTGTGTGTATAAATCTCGTTCCGTTCTTCTAGGATAACCATAAGGAAATCCATCCCCTAATGGTTAGGAGGTGATCTCTGATCTTATTTTGACTGTTTATTTCTTAAAGAACTAGGGTTTAGTTTTCCGAAAACCGTTAATTGTTTTTTCGAAGAGACCAGGATCAGATTTGTTACTCGAAAACAACTTTGATCCAACCCAAGCATTCGAAGTAAAGACATTTTGAAGATGATGGAATTGGAGACTGAGTTCTCAAGCGTTTCGTTCAGTCCCAGAACGAAGTTGTATGGATGAATGTTGGTTTTTCATTGGTTGCCTTGTGGGCAATATTAGCATTCCAAGATGGTTTGCTAAGAGGAAATGGTAAGAGTGTGGCCTCTTTGAGCCTCATACCCGAGAAATGAATAAAGCAGGGATATGCGGTAGGGCTAAGTGGGTCTCACCTAAGTAGGGTATGATCATCCCAAGTCTAGAGCGATATACATGTCTTCTTGGGGATCCCTTTATGTGGTTGTTGATTGCAACTAAGGGGTGATCATATTCGGTGCTACTCGAGAAGGGGGTAGCATCGATCTTGAGTAGCAAAGGTGCAACATGTTGTAGCATCCCATACATTTTGTCTAGAGGTGTATGGATTCGGTGGGTAGACCCTTACCCTTCCACAGTTAGAATCCGTTCTCTAATATGAGCCTTCGGTTCTAGTTGTAGTACCTAGTATGATGGAATTTAATTAATGTAACAATTTCGGCTATGGTTAATAAGTACTTGTATATTAGACACTATTATAATATTAGAGGACTTCATATGAAATGTTTTGGTTATCGTAAGGTAAAAACTCGTCCATGTTTGCATGCGACATGGTCTTACGAGATACGTCTTATTTTCAAAAGGTTTCCTATAACTTTTAAATCCAGTTGGGTGTGTTTTATCACGTTTGTTTTCCAGACTGGCTCGGGTATTATTTTATTATAATGCTCGGGTTAGACCGAGCATATTTTACAGATGGTCTTGGATGCACCGGAGCTTAGGAGACGAGTTAGAGGTCTTCAAGGCATATATATGTTTATTTTCCGCTACTTTGTTATAGAAATAATCAGCAATTGTGAGGATAGAATGTTTTAATTTTCTAGGCTGATGATTGTGATTATTGTTGAACTCTGATGGATGTATGTATATAAAGTTTCTCTTTGTAAAGTCATTGACACTACATTATATATTGTTCCGCTGCGATTATGAGATTCTATGTTGTTTTAGTTTCTTTATTATTTTCTTCTCTTCTCTTGTTCTTTCTTCTCTTGTTCTTTCTTTTTTCTTTCCCTTAACTATCCACGTTTCCATTCGATTTAGGTTGGACATGTATGGTTTATTGTCATCTTGAATTGCATGAAAAAGCGGGTCATTACATGGACAATGTCATTCATGGCGACGATCCCTCGTGTATCAACAAGCATTGAAGAGCAAAGGCTCTACATTATGGATTGCTGCTATTAAATCCTAATTCCATTACAAAAAGAATTATGTACTTTGGAGAATGTACTGGAATGGATGAAACTCGACAGTTGTAAGTGGATCTTTAAGAAAAAGGCCGATAAAAATGGAAAGGTTGAGACCTATAAAGCAAGGTTGGTAGGGAAAGGTTTCCGTCATATACAATGTGTTGATTATGATGAAGCATTTTCACTAGTTGCCATGCTTAAATCCATTCAAATATTACTTGATGTTTCCGCTTATTATAACTATAAAATATGGCATACTAATGTTAAAATAACATTTCTAAATGACAATATTGGAGAGATTGTTTATATGTCATAACCAGAGGATTTTTTGGTCAGTGGGACTGGCGATAGGACATGCAGACTTTTAAGGTCAATTTATGTTCTTAACCAAGCATCAAGGAGTTGGAGCAAATATTTTGATAAGATAATCAAATAGTTTGGTTTTAGTAAGAACACATCTTTACTACTAATAATGAAAACTCCATGAACTGATTTGCAGGGTGTCATTTTGAAATCCCCAAAATGCCCTTTTATTTCTTTTCTTTCGCATGCTGTTTATATCGAATCGTCTTCTTTCGCATCTGCTTCTCACCACATTCTACTCTTATCACTTCGTCCTTCCCCAAACTAAAAAACATAAAAATTCTCGTATCGTCCTCCCCTAGAATAAATAAACCTAAAAAGCCAGATCAACAAATGTTGCTCTACATCCACATCCAACTCGACTCACGATCCATTATCACTTCCGCTTCTTTCAGCCTTCCCCAAATTAAAACCTTACTCTCATTTCTTCCTTCCAGCAAAGCAAGACACGACCTCAGATCCAACGCGACTGCTGATCCAAAAACTAAATTCCGAAAAGGAAATTGTAGTGATTTAGGCACACAAGACGTTGAGGTTGCGGTCCAGATTTGGGTGAAGGAGATAGTTCGTTTGTGCTGCGAGTTCGACTGTTGATTCGAATTGGGTTTTTTCACGAATTCGATTTGGAATGGAGTGGTTGCGAAGTTCAATGGCGAAGGATGGCCATGAGTGGCGGATGGAATGCAGTGAAGATGGGAGTTCACTGATTTGGACGCGATTTCGAGGATGGTAGGCGAGTTGAGTTGAAGGCAAATTGGGGTGATGGTGCCCGCGGGCGATGTTGGAATGGCAGTAAATTTGCTCATGGGTTTGTGAGTAGATTTCAGTGAAGGGAACTGTGATGTAGTTTGTGATTTCAGGGGGGTATTTGAATAGCAGTGGATGGTTTGATAAGTGCAACGGCTGAAATGTATCAGTGTAATGGTGGTGGCACTGTTAATGAATGAAGATGGGTATGTTGTTGGTGGCGTGAAGGAAGAAGTATGATGATGAAACTGATTGATGGTGAAGAAAGAATTGATGGTATTGTGGAGAATGAAGCAATAATGTTTTGTGAGAAGTGGCTGAGTGTAATAAAATGCAGTGGAAGGTTGAAGTGTGGACTGGCTGAGGTTGTGATTGTTGCAGTGTGATCAGTTAGATGAAGTACAATTGTTACAAATTGCAGTGCAATTGTTGTAGTAGCTGTTAGATGAAGTTTGTAGGTTATCTGATGATGGAGTAAGACTACGATGATGTCATAGATGGTGAATGTGACTGTTATAGTGATCTGAAATGTGGTGTTTGGTTGGAGGAATTTCAGGTCAGTTGTGAGATGTTTTGAAGTGTGGTGAAAGAGACATTTAATGTAGCATTGTCTAGCTTAAAAGTTGTTATGTGTTTATGCTATTAATTTTGTATGAGTAAAAATAATGAACACATAAAACTCTTTGCTTTCTAAATTAAAGCTAAAATGGAAAAGAAAAATAAATATGCAACTTTTCATTCAAAATAGACTCAATTCCACTCTTTTTCCGTGGTATCATCAGTATGAAGATGATGAATTTATGGTTCCTGAAACTTTAATTCTCTCACATTGGGTCAGTTCGGTTGAATTTCCGTTGTAGAAGTTAATATTTCCTTCTTGATCCACTTAGTAATTAAATACTTTATTTGTTGTTAATTTTATGCTATTATTTTTGTTTGAGTAACAATAATTCACACATAAAACTTTTTGCTTTCTAGATTAAAGCCTATGATCGAATTAGTTTCTCCTCCGTTCTAATTTACAATCCATGCTCCCTCTTCTCTTCAACTTTTCTCCCACCACAAAATCGATTTAAAACCAAAATTAATTCTCTCAATTCAATATCATATGGTTTCCTCGTTCTTAACCCGGTAGTTACTTATGAGTCATTATCATGAATTTTTCTCCTTCCTTAAACAAAAGCACATTGATTCTCCTCAAATCTATAATTCTCACGCTAATCTATCTGCTGTTAAGCGTTTTTTTGCTCCCAAGGTATTTTAATATTTTTAATTTTATAGCCTTTTGTTTTATAGATTGCAATTTTTTTATGTTCTTATCTACCGTTTCTTATATTTTGGTTAGTTAGTAATATTTGGTAAGCAGTTATTAAATCTATCCACCTTTTAAGTTAATTACTGCATATGATCATCCATCTTCCATAGTCCATACCCTTTTTCTCAATTTTTCATTCATGCTCACTTTTTCAGAAACTAAAACCGCTCCTTTTAGTGTGAACTCATTTCTACACATCCTTCTTAACCTACATGTTAATGTGATTTACATTAACTTAGTATTATGGGTTTTTCAAATTTGTGATATTCATGTGAAAAAATTGATTATATTTAATGGAATTACATTTTTTTGAATTTTGAAAATGAACCGTGTTTATATCTGCTACATAAGTATTTTTATACATGTGCCTAAGTTTGAGTTATCTAAGAATTCATTGATTCTGCATATCATTGTGCAGTTTACTAGAAATGGCTGAAACTGAAAATTATGTTTTTTTGTTGTATACAGCTTTGGATGGATGCATATGAACATAAATAAAAATATTTGAGTTTGCATGGAGGTTTGTACGTCAGGACATTCATAACTTGCAGCATATATAGAAGTGGGTTGACCACGTAAGGTTAAGTTAACTCTTAGTTTCATCTTTAATTTTTAGTATTCAGAAATTGCAGCGACAATATTTTGCGTTAAGTTATATGAAAAAAGTTAAGGAGCTTTGTTGTAATTACTTCATGCATGAACTGTTTTTATTTTTAGCACAACTAACAACAAACATTATTTTTTACTTCTATCTATAATTCATTTTATATTTGAGTTGGAAATAACACAACATTGAAAATAGTCTCACCTTTTTAACAAATTCACGTAAAACATGGTCATGCTTTCTTATCTTTGTTATATGCAACTCTACAGCAAGAAATATGCTTATATTTTGCTGAAACTCCTTGATATACATGCACTATATAAGGGATAGATTACATACTGGATTAGATTACATACATGATTACATAGGGATATGCAGTTATGAAGAAAGTCATTGAGAAGCTTGGACTAAAGCACAAAAAACACATTGTTATTTATAAGGAAACGACCGATGCCTTACTGGAAAGTAGGAGACCAATGATGCCAACACATTTAAATGGGTATGATGATATTTTTTCATATGAAAGTGTTTTAGAAGGGAAAATATATGTAAAAACAATTGTAAATAATATTCAGAAGGATGTATGGCAAAATAGGTATTCACATATATGTATGTATGGCAGGTGACACAATGGGTTATGATGCATGGATGAACTGTTGGAGATCTTTGGAGTGTGTTAGTAGAGTATTGTACTCAAAGATTGAACGGTGAAGCTCATGTTGGGTTATTGAGTTGGCTCGGTGCGGATCAAGTCAACAGCGGTGATGTGGATTATATGTCTAAATAGTGATCATGAATTTGATAGTTATGTAGGAATATTTGATGCGTTTATGTAACTTAAGTTATTTATGTAAATATGTTTGTTATTATTTGAAAGTGCTTTGTTTTCCACAACATATGAATACGACAGGTGGTGTGATTTCATACTATGATTGGATTCTTTGTAGTTTATTTTTATACACCGGACGTTTCAATGTGTGAAGTTTGCTTCCTTTTTTGGAATTCTTTTATTTTTTATTTTATGATCATGTCATTTCACATTTATAAATAAGACTTGCAATTGATTAGTGGATGAATTTTGAAATATTAGTTAGCTTTTGGGTTTCATCTTTGATGTCGGATTTGGATAGAAATATGAATTTGGTAAGGTGCGTACAGTTAGAAGGCATGGCCGTCATTTGTTTTGGGGAGCTTGATCGTGTATATTCAGATGAAGTTGCATTAGGTATTGCAATAGAGTTTATATAAGTTGAAGTCAAATACATAATTGTTTGCCAAATATTTTTTACTAAGTTATACATTGTGTGTTTTCTTGGATAATGTTTTGCTGAAATGTACCCAAAGATTATAAAGTCTAAATTTTGTGTTATTTGTTCATATTTATCTATTCAAAATTTAGTTGGACCTTTCATAGACGCTGGCAGTCATAAAAATTGCTAATGACTTCGATATCTTTAAGTTTAAATGATGCATCCCAAATTGGCCATAATAATAATTTATTGGAAGCCACTTTTTAAATTTCTATACATGGTCGTATATCAGAATCACCTTTCGAATTTGAAATTTCAAAAAGCCACGATGGAAATCATGTTATTTAAATTCTCACTGTTAATAGAACTTTGAAAAGATGATGTATTCAGATAAATTTTTGTTCACAGCCCACATTAGCTAAACAAGTATATGCATGTAAAAGTATAAGAATTATTTCCATTTCTAATAATGTAAAATAAGTCAAAACAAATGAAACAATGAAAGCTTTTAAGTTATTAGCTCTATGAATGTTCTTTAGCAGTCTCGGTTTTCTCGATTGTTGCTTCGGGTTCATTTTATGTTGGCAATGATATTATGAAATATACTTCCATAGGCCTAACCATAAATGCATGAATATTTTGATTAAGAGACAGTTTGACTAAAGTCCCAATTAAGTTTCAAAATGCACCAAACAACATTGCCAAAAAAGGTATGTAAATTAGGTCCCTAGAATTAAGCTACTAAATAATTGCATACATTTATGCAATTATTCAGTAAATAATTGCTGACATATATGCAATTATATCCAAAAATTGCATACGTTTCCGCAATTATTAACTGAAAAATTGCAGATGCAATTATTCACAAAAAAATTGCGAACATTTCTGCAATTATTTATTGAATAATTGCACACATTTACGCAATTTTTGGATATAATGGCATAAATGTCTGCAATTATTTGTTGAATAATTGCATAGATTTGTACAATTATTCAGTAACTTAATTCTAGAGACCTAATTTGCAATCTTATTTTGAGGAGGAGTTTTAGTATATTAAGTTTGATTTTAAGGAGCTGAGTTTAATCTTAATGTGATTAAATGTAGGCCCACCTGGGCCTGAATATATACTCTTGTATATAAGAAAGACAAAAATGGTGCTATAATGTTTTAATATTATAATTTGATGACTTACTAACGACTTATGATGGTGTACCGATGTTATAATCAATGAACATTTGGTTTTCAAATAATTTCTCAATGAAGATTTAAGAGAGGCCTTCTATATATTTGGTACGAATATCTATAAAGATGGATCTAAGAGGATATTAGGATTCTCCTAATCTATGTACATATACCATATACTAGACGATTTAGTACAGAAAATTCCTAGTGCAAAAATGATTCTATGCCACGTAAATATGCCCTTTCTAAGGACTCTCCATCTATGAATGAGTAAAGGTAGTGCATGAGTTAGATTCCTGTGTTTTGGAAGTTGGATCGATCATGTATGTTATGCTAGTATAAGAAGAATGTCACTTTTGCACTACGTGCAATTAGTTGATATCAATCGGTTTCAAAATAAAATCATTGAACATCAGTTAAAGTCATCCTTAAGTACTTAAAAATATTAAGGATTTGCCACTTATATATGGAAACAACGAACCCCTTAAGAACATGTATTCAGACTTATACTTTTAGAACGATGTTGATAATGGTAAATGAGTCTCAAATTTTGTGTTTACACTCAATAGATGGGTCGTTAGTTGGAAAAGTTTTAAGTAATAAGTTGTGGATGATTCAACCAGGAGGCTAAGTACATTGCATTGAATGATGCCACCAAAGAGGTAGTGTAGATGCATAAATTCATTAAGGAGCTAGAACTGGTCCCAAGCATTGAAGGTCCAGTTCTCTTATATTGCAACCATAATGCAACAATGTTGGTTGCCAAAGAAACATGAGCTCACAACAAGTCATGATACATCCTATATAGGTGCCACATGACAACGCAGTTTAGAAATGATTGAAGATCATAATTGAGTAAGTAGATTCCAAAAGTAACGTAGCATATCCATTCACTATGGTGCTTTCTTAGGCTAATTAAGGAAGATTCATCAAGGGCATAGGGATGAGGCTCCATAATTCACACCAAGTGCAAGTGGAAGATTGATGAGTTACGGCTTAACCAAGGGGCAATTCTGCAAATATTTCTATAAACTTAAACCTATAAAAAATCTTGTTTGAAATAAAGTGTGCTTTTGGTTTTATTTTCTTTTATCTGTATTGTTATATAGTGATAGAAATAATTAATTAATTACATTAAACATATATATGTAGAAATCCTTTGAAAAACCATTTTCTGATTGCAGTTACGAATGTGTTTGCAATCATGAGTGTTGAATCGATATATATATATATATATATATATATATATATATATATATAAACAATGAGTCCTGAAATGTTGCTATGCAAGATATATTATTACCGCTGCCGAGACCGGTGTACAAAACGCTCTTTATACGATGGATGGTGAATTATTCATAACCAATGGGGACACCTGGTAGATTTAAGGGTGTGCCCCAGGGGCAATTATGTAATTTGTTATAAAACTTCACTATGCAAACAATCTTGTTCATGATAAAGTTTGAATTTTGATTTATTTTCTATTATATCTGTTGTTATATAGTGACATAACTAATGAATTAACTACATTAAACATATACAAGTAGAAAATTATTAGGAGAAGGGTTTTATCAATTGTAGTTATGAAGTGTTTGTAAACTTGAGCATTAAATCAATATACGCAAAAACATTGACTGCTTAAATGTTCCTAGTCAAGATTTATAAAGAAAAGTTTATAGACACATCTGTTGAGGGTAATGTACATAAATAGGGCTAGAAATTAGAATCAACACCCCCAAACTGAACTGACCTGAGGAGAACTGAACCCGACCTAAACCCATTGGGTTTAGAATCAGGTCCAGATGACAAAAATTTCTATTAAAACCTGATCAAACCCGATTCAAACTGATCCAACTAGAAATAACTGACCAAAAAACATAAAAATATATGTATTTTAAGTGTGATTACCCAATAGGACCCTATCCGACCCGATCTGAATAGAACCTCTAGTCAAGTCAGGTCTACATTTCAAAATGTATAATTTAGACCCTACAAAACTCGAACTGCCTAGAAAAAAGACCCGTTTGGTTGGGTCCAGTTTCTACCTCACACATCAAATTTGTGCCCTATATGTTATGCTCTCCATAATATGCATAATGATTTACTCATGACTTTTAGGGGCAACAAAGGGTCTAGCACTTGTAATTATGAACGATCATAGGGTGACTTGACAAGAGTCTTCTACAGGTTAATACAACTAAATCAAAATAGATCTCATGGTAATAATATCCAAGTAGCATTCTAACTTGAGCGTACCATCAATATTAAGTAGCGAGGTTATACTTTGACTATGGTTAAATAATTGGCCTGGCAAACTTTTTATGACCATAGATGGGTATATGTTGAACTACTTGAAGTGAAACACTAATGAAGAGAGGATTTGTCTCAAGGTTAGGGTCACCATAATTGGTATTCAATTTAAAAGTCAAAATCTCCAACTAGAGAAAATTAGTTAATCTATAATTGTTATCGAATTGAACTAAGGACTTTAAAGTTCTACGGAATTAAATACATATTAATAGAGTTTCTGAACATAGACAAATCCATTGATATCTAAGTGATATAGTGATGACGAAAAGAATACGTATACAAAATGTCATTATTAGGTCAACTTATTATATACTAGAAGCTGGATTTTGCATAAATGATCTATAAGTGTCGAACTTATGTCCAATACTGTACTTTAGCAAAGTCCATACATACTTTGATATTTAATTGTTAAAATATTGACTAAGGACTTACTTCACTCAAGAGAGTCATCACAATTGTGTTTTTGGTTAATTTCGAATTCAACCAATGATAAAACTAAATTATAAATGTTATAAGTTATTAATATATTAATAATAAAATTATTAATATGTTATGGAATTTGTAATTATTTATTTCAAACTTAAAATCGATTAGAATCATTGTAAATTTTTTACATTAGGTCGATTGAAAATGGAGCTTGAACAAAATAGTTATATAATTGATTCAAGAGGAGTCAAAGGCATTTTTAACCAAATCTGGGTCAAAAGGAGATAGATCATAATTTGAATGGGCCTTGAGAGACCTAGTCATCTTGATTTGAGAGAATAGTGCAGATATTTTGATACCTAGAGGTCTGTAAAAATTATCTACATTTCGCTTTCTCTCTACACTTTCTCAATCGATCTCTAGCCCTTATTATCCATTGGTGAAGCCCAGGTGATAGCATTACAAACTGTAATCAAGGAGGAGATCATAGGTTTAAAGTAGAAAATAACCAACAAACTATGCGTTTCATTGTCAGCAAGATTTTGACAGTGAAATGTATTGATTCTGATTTAATATATTTAAATTATATTTATGTATATAATAATATTAAAACATATATGTATGTGTGTGTGTATATATGCTATTCTATTTTACAAAAAAAGTCTAATCCTATCTTTATAAATATAAAAAGATTAAAGTAAGATTTTTTATATATCTATAACATTATATACTGTAACGACCCGTATATTTTCATAGTTTTAAATTGTTTTATTTAACGTAATTAATTGAAACTTTTGAGAAATTTCATATAATAATATTTTGAAATAAAAATTTAATATTTGGATTACGTCCAATTAAACATAGCAGAATTTAAATTTTCAATTTATTTTATCAAAGTTTATTCCATTGTGAAATTCTATTTAATTCAAGCTAGCTAATAAATTTCTTTAATAAATATTGCAGAATCAATTTCTTTAATAAATATTGCAGAATCAATGCACAGATGTTACCGATTTCATTTTTATGGTGGTACGTTCCTTTACGTTTCCCACCGGTTAAATTATAAATAATTTTCTTTAATGGGTCAGCTAAATCAGAGCAACGTGACCATTGCTATTTATTTCTTTTATTAATTGCTATAATTATTTTCACCAAATCGAGGGTTGACCGTTACCTGGCTTTCACATTTTGGACTCTGCATTCAAAAAGAAACGTATAATATAATCAGTACTTCATATTTATTTTTAGTACGTTTCACAAAATTTTCTCTGGCCGTTCTTTTCTATTAAATATATACTTGCGGTGTTATCAATCCATCGTTTCAATTTATTATATGGTCCGTTACTCTGCCTTTTTAGATTTGAACGTGCAACTAGTGGCATTAAAAATTGCTTTAATTATCCACTGAATTATCGTGACTATCCCCTTACTCTATATTTATTCTGTATGTTTTATCTTCACTTAAATTTCTCTGTCCATTCCTTTTTCCATTTTAATATCCTTGCCTTTCCATACTTACGTGCTTTCTAATCAAGCAATAAATTGCTTAAATATCCACCTTATCAACGTGACCGTTGTTATCGCATCACACCAGTATATAATTCAAATCAATCATTAGTCTACCATTTCTTCTTTAATAAATTATATATAACAGTATATCATAAATGGACAGCTCATTCTCCACCCATTCATTTCTCCTATTCAATTAATAATGGAATATAAAGTTATATATTTGGTATACAATTCAAACAACCGTTACCATTCATACCTCCTAAATTCTAGCGATTGACCCCTATATTTCCATGGTTCCAATTTTAGTTGCTGGATTACTCATTCCTACCGTTCAACTATATTAAATATTTATAACGTGTAGTCCCTGAGCCTATTTAGCTTCATTTTTTCTTCCTCTCTGTTGCTTCTTGAAAAAAAAAAGATTTTTCTCATTACAATGCTAAAACACATATGATGGAAAAATGAAAAAGGACCAGTTCTCCTTCTTATAGCTTCGTCAAGCCTCCGCCACCACAGCTCGAACAACCTGTCAAGAGCCATAACCCACTCCATGCCTCCTCCCCTTGTCATCCATATTTTTATAAATGGTATGCGTATCATATTGCAATATATGTTTCATTTTTAAATGTTTACATATAGCATGAATATGTACTAGTACTATATATAGTCTATTTTGTTTAATGGATATGTTATACAAGCTGTGTTTTCTTTTGCCTAATGGATTTCGAAACTTATAATAAATATTATTGCATTAGTTGTTGTTTTCAACTTTCTGCAATGCTTTGTGTTTTCTACGCCGATCCCGATCTGACTTGTTCCATCAATTCTTGTTATTAGCTTTGATCGTTGAATTCGTGCCGATTTTGCTTTGCTTTGATTCATAATTCAAATTTCAGTGTCTGTAGCAGTATGCATATCCATGTCATCTTCTGTATTCACTAGGCTCGAGAGGTGAGTAATCACTCACGGTTAACATTCTTTTATTCATTAAATTTGATTTCAATTGAAACGACAATTGAAATATGCTGCTGCAGTTATTTAAATTTGTTATATATGCTATTATCTGTAACTGTTCACCTTCGCGATAGACACCATATCCTGTTGTTTATATTATATTGTTATTGATGATATATGCCTGTTATTTTATTGTATTTTCTGTTATCACTCTGCAAGTTCCCTGTAGTTTAAAAATCACTATGGGTTGAAATGATACATACCCGAACAGACTTTAGAATAGGAGAAAATCGTTATGGGTTGAAATGATAAACCCAACCGATTTTCATTTAATTGAATTTTGGATTACGGGTTGAAATGATATCCACCCGTATATATTTAGTATACAGATTGAAATGATAAATATCCGTAGCACTTGACTATATGATAGGAAATATATACAGACACCGTTGGTCCATATAAATATTTTGAAAATAATTTCTATAATTTTGGAAAGAAATATATGGTTTAATAAATTTGATTCTTAAGATATTATATAAATGAAAATTGTATATATAGATTTAGTAATAATATTTAATTTAATTAAGATTGATATAATACATAAATTATGTTAAATATTTATGTAAATTATAATTCAAATAGATTTTTGCAATAATTGGGATAAACTGAGGTAGGGAGATAAAATTTGGATTTAGCTGAAATGGTATTAAATTAAGAATTTTATTTAGTTAAATCGATTTGAAATTATTGAATGGGAAATTTAAAGGTACGATATTTATAACTGGATTTTTACTCAAAATAAATTAAATGCATATTTCTAGTATAAATAAATTGAAGGAAATATTTATTTGTTAGAAATTTGATTTTTATTTTATGGATTTATTTGGTGAATATTTTAAAACTAAATAATAGGACAATAAATTGTTGAATATAAATGCCAACCTTAGTTTTGAAATTATTAAATACTCAAGGTTTGAAATATATTGAATATAAAAGGGTAATTTGTGATCTCAAATCCAAATTTGAGATCGATAAAATTTAAGTGGTTATTTTAGGAATTGAGTTGAATTTAAATTGATAAAATTGAGATTGAATTTAATTTCAATGGGAAGGTCGGGTTGATTTTGAAAACGATTTGTTAAGTTGAGGAAACTACAAATATTCTACTCTATAAATATTTATGTATATTTTGGAAAATATATATATGAAATGAAAAGATATTTTTGTTGTGAAGCATAACTTAATTTGAAATGACCTCGGTGTTATAGTGTATATTTCTACCTTATAGATAGTTCCATGGACCCTTAGAGGATGGTTATCCCAAACGTCCTTTAAGTTAATTATATTTCAGTTGATATTTCACTTGAGTTAGATTTATAGATATAAGAATGTTAATCCTGACTCGAGTGTTTTGTGTTTTGCTTTACGCTCGGGTTAGACTGAGTGATACAACATTTGAGACTCACCTTCAAAGTTGGAGCTTTGCTTGAAGATCCAGCTATGTATCCTCTCAGTCATCCAGTTGATTGGTTCAGAGAAGTCATCTGCTGGTATTGGAGACTTCACTACATCTGGGATATTCTGATGTATTTTATTTCTAACTCTGATGTATATAGTGGCTTCATGAACTACTATTCCTTATCTATTCTGCTGCATTTTATTACTCTGTGTCTGTGATCTGTGACTGTTTATTTACTGTATATGTTACGTTTGCCAAATTTAAATTAACAATTCGGTATTTTGAATTATTCAAATTAGACATGTATGGTTTTATTGTCGATTTGACTGGTCCAAAATAGCGGGCTGTTACAATTGGTATCAGAGCTTTGGCTCTAGGCAAAACTTAGCATATATGGTAAATTTATTTACAAAATCACTTTCGCTTGAGTTGAATCTCTTCCTTTTGACTCGATTTCCTTTGAATTTTAGAATGTCTCTCGGTTCCGAAATTCATTCTGTCTCTCCCTATTTATATTCGTTTGATTCCGGAGTATCCCATAACTCCACTGAATGCTTTGTAAAGGGGGCGAAAACTCCTTTTCAATTGGCATTGACTCACCGAAGATTTCTGTATCCTCGGTTTACGATGCTGCTATATCTTGTTATGCCGAATTCTATATCTCTGGCGATCGAATGTCGAATTGCCTCAGAATTCTACACCGATCTAATTTTGGAATCACGGTTGACCGGTAAAGGTCGCCCGCGATTTATAGAAGTATATCCATCTTCTATTTTGTAATTTAATTATCTCATCTTCGATCGAGTCTATCTTCGAATTAGGATTCTATTGATTGGAGTTCCTCTAAATTAAATCGCTATCTTTGTTTTGAAATTCATTCTTGAAACATCCTTTGAAAATCGGGTTTTGTTTGTATTTTTGAAATTGTTTATACCGAAATTTTATTTTGATAACTATGATTTTATTCTATATATAATAGTGAAAATGTTACCCTATATGTAAAAGTTTTGAAAGGATTTGAAATTTTGAAAATTTATAGAAATAGATTTATATAAAAATGATTTATAACTGTAAAGTTAGATTTGAAATTTGAGGATTGAATTCCGGTATTTTGAAATTGGTTTTAAGATTTTGGAAAATATATAAAAATAATACGATTTAAAAGTATTTTTCGAATAAGAAATATTTCAAATGAGTTCAAATGAATTCCAATAATTTTGAAGAAATTTAAAAGAAGTTTGCACGAAAATAAAAGTCCAGAACTCACTTATGTCGCTGGAAAATAATTTCGATGATGAGTGCACGCATCATCGACATTGATTTTCGAGTTTCAGAGTGGGGGAGAGGCATCTTTAATAGCTTCGCTATGCGAGTGATTTTGTAAAACCGTTTTGATTTCAAATTCTGAAGTATAATTTGATATTTTCGAAAGATATAAGTATATATTTGAAACAATTTAAAAAGAGACCGGTGTTCAGTCCTCAGGTTTCGGATTTAATAATTGATTTATTGATTTATTGTTGATTTTCAACTCTTGAATTAAAAATTTGATTTCCCTAACTATTTTGAATGTTCGAACACTTCCAAATCGAGATTAAATTTTCAAAGCTAAGAAATTTCGAAGAGTATAAAATGTTTGATAAAGAATATAAATTTAATTTTGAAATGTTTTTTTTAAAAAAATAGTTGAATAATGGTTTTCAGAAAGGTAAATTGGATATTTCACATAGAAATAGATAGTTTAAAAGTTTTTAAAAAAAGGGATAATGATAAATTTGGAAACCATTTTGAGTATAATTGATTTTGGGAAAATATTTGGTTTTGAAATTAAATTGGAAATAAAAACCAGTACTTATATGGTGATTTTGGAAATGAATTTGTTTGACTTGAATTATTTTAATTTGGAAAATGGGATAATTTTCTAAACCTATTATTTTGGGAATTTTGAAATTTAGATATTTAATTTGGAAGAAAATTTAGTGAAATCATATATGATTTTGAAACTGAGTTGATATTGAAATGATATGAAATTTGAGAACCTTATATTATTAAGCACTTGATTTGGGAGTGGTCGAACTTATATAAAATGGATTGTATAAGTATGAAGTTGATTTCAAATCTATTGATTTGAAAGGTACTCAATTTGGAAAGAGATTTTATATAATCGAAGTCTATATAAGTATGATTTGATCTATTATTGATTTTGGAAAGTATTCGATTTAGGAAAAATGGAATCCTATATATATGGACTATATATAAGTACGATATTTGAAAGTGATTTGAAAAGGTACTATATGATATATATTTTCGAAGTAAAGATATGGAAAGTGTCTTCTGCTTGATATCCGCTTTGTGGCCGCATCGTGGATTCATTCTATCAATATTATTCTATCTGATTTTTGGTTTTCTGGATGTAATGCTCGAGTGTTCCCACCGTGGCGTAGCCCATGGTTTTTTTTTTCTCTCACGACTGCATAACGCAATTGACTGGCTGAGTCTGGCCTAAGGGTACGGATTGTTTCCTAGGGGATCCAGGCGTAACCATTGTGTATCCTGCAATCTGTGTGGATCGCGAATAGTAGCGAAACTGCCTGGCTGAGACAGCCTAGGGGTACGGAGTGTTTCCTAGGGGACCCAGGCGTAACCATTGTGTATCCTGCACTCTACTAGTCATCATGGCGTAACTCGTAAGGCTGAGAAAGCTTACGGATATGGATTGTTTCCTAGAGGATCCAGGCGTAACCATTGTGTATCTGCGAACCATGGTCGGACAAAGGTTTTGGTTTGGTTGTTTTGTTTGGATTGTACTTCCCATATCTGTTTTAAAGGTTTTTCAAGTATTTTCATTGGGTGTTGAAACAAGTCTACTAAGTACTTGAATAATTCTAGCTTTGCGCCTAATCAACGCATGGCCAGAGTCTGCAAGAACGAGGATAAACTTGTTGAAACATCGAGTTATAAAAGTATTTTCGAAAGGAAAATTTATTTCGATATAATAGTATTTTATTATAAAAGTATTATTATAAAGGTATTTATTATAAAAGTATTTTTCCCAACAAAGAAATGTTGAATTAATATTTGAAATTTAAATTCTTTTGGTTCTACATTAATTGTTCGTGCCCGATACTATTCCTTGCATCTACCTTATCTGCTCAGTTTAGTTATTCACCTTGATTCTGTTTTCCTAATCTACCTTCCTTCCTTGTTGGATATATCCTTTAAAATATTGTTTAATTATATACTACATGGTTTAATAGAAATTTTAGTGTTATAAATATTTTAGAAGTTATTTATCTAAAATAAAACATATTTTAAAAAAAATGATTTGTGATCAAATAATAATATTTGGAAGGTATCTTGAAACAAAATAAAAATTTATGAATTTTGGATTAAATATTTCAATAGCTTCTTTGTAAATATAAGTAATAATGTAAATAATTGTTTTCAAAGGAGGTTGAAAAGTATTAAAGTATTAAAGAAAATTAAATTTCAAATGAAGTTATCAAATAAATATTTCAAATAAAATTTATATAGTTTTAAATTAATTGTTTATCTTGTCTTCCAATCTATTTTATTTCTGGTTGTTCTATTCACCTACCTCCTACCTTTTCGGGGACGAAAAGTTTTAAGTGGGGGAGAGTGTAACGATCAGTAGATTTTAATAGTTTTAAATGGTTTTATTTAACGTAATTAATTGAAACTTTTGAGAAATTTTATATAATAATATTTTGAAATAAAAATTTAATATTTGGATTACGTCCAATTAAACATAGCAGATTTTAAATTTTCAATTTATTTTATCAAAGTTTATTCCATTGTGAAATTCTATTTAATTCAAGCTAGCTAATAAATTACTATAATAAATATTTCAGAATCAATTTCTTTAATAAATATTGCAGAATCAATGCAAAGATGTTATCAATTTCATTTTTATGGTGGTACGATCCTTTACGTTTCCTACCGGTTAAATTATAAATAATTTGCTTTGATGGGTCAGCTAAATCAAAGCAACGTGACCGTTGTTATTTATTTCTTTTATTAATTGCTATAATTATTTTCACCAAATCAAGGGTTGACCGTTACGTGGCTTTCAAATTTTGGACTCTGCATTCAAAAAGAAACGTATAATATAATACGTACTTCATATTTATTTTCAGTACGCTTCACAAAATTTTCTCTGTCCGTTCTTTTCTATTAAATATATACTTGCAGCTGTTATCGATCCATTGTTTCAACTTATTATATGGTCCGTTACTCTGCCTTTTCAGATTTGAACGTGCAACTGGTGGCATTAGAAGTTGCTTTAATTATCCATTGAATTATCGTGACTGGCCCCTTACTCTATATTTATTCTGTACGTTTTATCTTTGCTTAAATTTCTCTGTCCATTCCTTTTTCCATTTTAATATCCTAGCCTTTCCATACTTACGTGCTTTCTAATCAAGCAATAAATTGTTTAAATATACAACTTATCAACTTGAACGTTATTATCGCATCACACCAGTATATAATTCAAATCTATCATTATTCTACCGCTTCTTCTTTAATAAATTATATGCAACAGTATATCATAAATGGACAGCTCATTCTCCACCCATTCATTTCTCCTATTCAATTAATAATGGAATATAAAGTTATATATTTGGTATACAATTCAAACAACGTTACCATTCATACCTCCTAAATTCTAGCGATTGACCCCTCTATTTCCATGGTTCCAATTTTAGTTGCTGGATTACTCATTCCTATCGTTCAACTACATTAAATATTTATAACGTGTAGTCTCTGAGCCTATTTAGCTTCATTTTTTCTTCCTCTCTGTAGCTTCTTGAAAAAAAAAAGATTTTTCCCATTACAATGCTAAAACACATATGATGGAAAAATGAAAAAGGACCAGTTCTCCTTCCTATAGCTTCGTCATGCCTCCGCCACCACAGCTCGAACCACCTGCCAAGAGCCACAACCCACTCCATGCCTCCTCCCCTCGTCATCCATATTTTTATAAACGGTATGCGTATCATATTGCAATGTATGTTTCATTTTTAAATGTTTACATATAGCATGAATATGTACTAGTACTATATATAGTCTATTTTGTTTAATGGATATGTTATACAAGCTGTGTTTTCTTTTGTCTAATGGATTTTGAAACTTATAATAAATATTATTGCATTAGTTGTTGTTTTCAACTTCCTACAACACTTTGTTTTTTTATTATAAATTTTAGCTTGATGCAATTCCCTTTTCATCTATATTATTGTATTCTATTATCTAATATATACATTTTATCTAGTTATATATATTATACTATAAGGTGTACATATATATAAGTTTTCTTAAGCCTTTATAATATGTAGCTATGTATATAAGATTGGACCTGTTATATATGAAAGCACTGGTTACAGCAATTAAAAATATGCAAAGGAATTTATGGTGATATTTACTTATGAATAGAACAAGATATGTACAACCATCTGTATCTTCGTCTCTCTCCCCATGTTTTTTTTATTATTATATACATATATTTTTTCTTTCTTTCTTTTTTTTCTCTTTTCACTCCTTTCATTTTATAGCTTTTAAATAAACTGACAAACGCTTTGGAAGTATTTAAACGCAGTACATGATAAATTTAATAAGCAGTGGTGTTTTACGTCATTTATAGCAAAAAAAGATTGATAAGTTCATACATTTCTAAACTGAAAATAATAAATATATGATGCGATGGAATTTGAATTTTCATACGCCGTGCCATGAGCTGATCTTAAATTTAAAAGAGGTATGATATATCAATCGCTTACAAATAAGACGAAGATGACGTCCTAAATTAACTTTTAGCAAATTGAAATAGCGCCCAATGTATATTATTTTATAAAATAATTCATTTGTTATGTCAACTAAATATATGTTACATTTGGTTTATATAAATATATTATAACCGATGTTGACTTCTTTCAGTATACTCTTTCTTACAGCTAAAATATATCAATATTGTAACCTAGCACATGATTAATATTAGTCTGTTTATATAAGTATTTATTTCAAATTTCATATTGTATATATGCTTGATTCTATTTTATGTGTTTTAGATAAAAAAAACAATGATTTTGGAAAATATAAATACATATATATTAAATTTAATTTAATATGTGTTGAATTTAGAATATGACTTTATATATATAGTTATATATAGTTATATATATATATGAGTCCACTCATACCATTATCTTTGCCGATCCCATTCTGACTTGTTCCAGCACTTCTTGTTATCAGCTTTGATCGTTGAATTCGTGCCGATTTTGCTTTGCTTCGATTCATAATTCAAATTTCAGTGTCTGTAGCAGTATGCATATCCGTGTCATCTTCTGCATTCCCTAGGCTCAAGAGGTGAGTAATCACTCACGATTAACATTCTTTTATTCATTAAATTTGATTTCAATTGAAATGACAATTGAAATATGATGCTGTAGTTATTTAAATTTGTTATATATGCTATTATCTGTAACTGTTCAACTGCGGGATATGACACCATATCCTATTGTTTATATTATATTGTTATTGATGATACATGCCTGTTATTTTATAGTATTTTCTGTTATCGCTCTGCAGGTTCCCTGTAGTTTAGAAATCACTATGGGTTGAAATGATACATACCCGAACATACTTTAAAATAGGAGAAAATCGTTATGGGTTGAAATGATAAACCCAAGCGATTTTCATTTAATTGAATTTGGGATTACGGGTTAAAATGATATCCAACCGTATATATTTAGTATACGGATTGAAATGATAAATATCCGTAGCACTTGACTATATGATAAGAAATATATACAGACACCGTTGGTCCATATAAATATTTTGAAAATAATTTCTATAATTTTGGAAAGAAATATATTGTTTAATAAATTTGATTCTTAAGATATTATATAAATGAAAATTGTATATATAGATTTAGTAATAATATTTAATTTAATTAAGATTGATATAATACATAAATTATGTTAAATATTTATGTAAATTATATTTCAAATAGATTTTTGCAATAATTGGGATAAATTGAGGTGGGGAGATAAAATTTGGATTTAGCTAAAATGGTATTAAATTAAGAATTTTATTTAGTTAAATCGATTTGAAATTATTGACTGGGAAATTTAAAGGTACGATATTTATAACTGGATTTTTACTCAAAATAAATTAAATGAATATTTCTAGTATAAATAAATTGAAGGAAATATTTATTTGTTAGAAATTTGAGTTTTATTTTATGGATTTATTTGGTGAATATTTTAAAACTAAATAATAGGACAACAAATTGTTGAATATAAATTCCAACCTTAGTTTTGAAATTATTAAATACTCAAGGTTTGAAATATATTGAATATAAAGGGGTAATTTGTGATTACAAATCCGAATTTGAGATCGATAAAATTTAAGTGGTTATTTTAGGAATTGAGTTGAATTTAAATTGATAAAATTGAGATTGAATTTAATTTCAATGGGAAGGTCGGGTTGATTTTGAAAACGATTTGTTAAGTTGAGGAAACTACAAATATTATACTCTATAAATATTTATGTATATTTTGGAAAATATATATATGAAATGAAAAGATATTTTTGTTGTGAAGTATAAATTAATTTGAAATGACCCCGGTGTTATAATGTATATTTCTACCTTATAGATAGTTCCATTGACCCTTAGGGGATGGTTATCCCAAACGTCCTTTAAGTTAATTATATTTCAGTTGATATTTCACTTGAGTTAGATTTATAGATATAAGAATGTTACTCCTGACTCGAGTGTTTTGTGTTTTGCTTTACGCTCGGGTCAGACTGAGTGATATAGCATTTGAGACTCACCTTCGAAGTTGGAGCTTTACTTGAAGATCCAGCTATGTATCCTTTCAGTCATCCAGTTGATTGGTTCAGAGAAGTCATCTGCTCGTACTGGAGACTTCACTACATCTGGGATATTCTGATGTATTTTATTTCTAACTCTGATGTATATAGTAGCTTCATGAACTACTATTCCTTATCTATTCCGCTGCATTTTATTACTCTGCGTCTGTGATCTGTGACTGATTTATTTACTGTATATGTTACAATTGCCAAATTTATTAATAATTCGGTATTTTGAATTATTCAAGTCAGACATGTATGGTTTTATTGTCGATTTGAATGGTCCAAAATAGCGGGTTGTTACATACACGTTCTGGATTTAATATTAAAATATATTTCATGTTTCGATATTTAGAAAAACTTAATTTTTTATGTACATACACACACATATATTGAAAAACATAATTTCTATATGGAAATATAAAATAAAGAAAATCAATTAAACTTTCAAATCTAATAGAAAAATTAACTAATTTTATTTTATTAAAAGAGGTCAAATAGTTTTTTCAAATATTCTAAATTAAATTAGAATTTTGATTTAATAAATATCCAAGCACATATTTATGAATAAAATAAAATATAGCTACTGCTACTAGCTCTCTATTATATAAAAACTTCATGTTAAATATTTAGTTTGAAGAAGTCAAAACTATTTAGAACTTCAATTTTAAACATGTTTTAAGAAAGCCAAATTTTATTTAATAAAATATTTATACAGAACATTTATGTATATGAACGAATATAATAACATATTTAATTACAATGGAAAAATATTTTGAATTATCTTTTACATCTATACAGACACAAACACACACACACACATGTGTTCATATTTTTAAATATTTATTAAGCACAAAAGCGGAAAGAAATTAAATAGATAAATTATATTATATTAGCGAATATAAAAGCTTAATTGTATGATGTATATGTTTACTCCCATTGACATTTAAATCGACATACGTTTATCACTTACTAATTTATTAACTGAAGGACACAACATTGGATTTTCCAATATACCCCTATGTTAGTTTATACTTTTAACTTTGTTGTGTTGTTTTTATTTTGAATATCAACATTTCCAGTAATTAAAATAAAAAATAAAATAAATTAATAAATTTGATTTGAAATTAAATTAATAATAAATATTATTATTAAACATTAACCAACAAAGAAATATTTTAAATAAATTAAAAATATTATTCAAACTCTTTTATTAATAAATATTAAATTTGATTTAGTATAAATATGTTTTATTCACATAAACACAAAACTAGATCTTGCAAAAATTAATAAAACTAAAAGTTTTTAAAATTTCCCCTTTAACGCCGCTAATAATGCACATGCTCTAATAATGGTGTCAAAGACTGAGTTATGCTTATGTCAATAATTAACCAACCAATAAGGTATTATTTTGGATAAAGCCAGAATAAAGGCTGTCTAATAAAAGGTGTCTAAATCGTAGAGAAGGATACTCTAATTATGGAACACTTTGTGAATGCAAAACCTCTCAATTTCTTAGATTTTACTTAGATCTTTGAATCGACTAATTTTTAGGTATGCTAAGACGACTTAGAAGTGTACTGACTCTTAGGTTAATTCAAATAAGTTTAATTTACTATAAAATTAATTTAAAAAATATTAAATTGAAATATACATTATTTTATGAAGAATTAAAAAATACAAAATTTATAATTGTTTTAGAATTTAAAAAATATAAATGTTATATTTGTGGTTAATGAAATTATTTGCTTAATTTAAGAATACGTATGAATATATATATATATATATATATATATATATATATACATACATATGTACATACATATATGTATATATAACTTAATAAATTTTAAATGTTATAATAATTAATATTTGTGTACATATGTATATATGTGTGTGTGTATGTGTAAAGAAAATGAGAGTTTAAATAAATAAAACCCATTAGACTTAAAGGAGTATACATTGGATGTATATAAAAGATACATGATATCATTAGTTATAATCGTCTCCCTTAAATAGTCAATGATACTATACCAAATTATTTTTAAATTATGAATTTAAAAAAATAATGATCTCCATCATTTATAATATAAATTGATTACCTTACATAGCTTTGGTTGTTGAGAAAACTCAAGCCATAGAATATCTTAGGTGATGTTTATATTATCCATAGATACGTAAGAATGTTATGCGACTTTATTGAGCATACTCAGTTACATAACTCCCCTTAGGTTACCGTGAAATGATGGGTTTAGGATATCCAATTTACTTCATGATTTGTTGAGAAAACTCAAAGTCATGAATATGATTAGGGGCATAGTTATAATTGTTTTTATGTACGAGATATAGTTAGTAAAGTTTTGCTGCTTTATAGGGACTACAATTTGTTAAGAAAACTTAAGGTTGTAGTAACATGATAAACAGATCCTCACGCCCACTGAAGGAATTTATAAAATCCTTATATCTCTTTTATTATTTTTAAATATACAAAATTAAATGGAAGCCTTATCAGATAAATACATTAAACAAATCTAATAGCTATAACAACTATGTAATGTTTTCTGATTTACTCTAATGAATTTGTGCAGATCAAATGACAATCATGAAACTATTTTTATAAAAGAACACAATAACCGGTGCAAATTACAAAGGCTGGCTAAGAAACGTTAATATAGCACTCACCGATGAAAAGCTCTGGTATGTCATCGTCAATGGGCCATTGGCTAAACTCGATAAGGAGGCCATTGAAATAATTAATGCTTTCAAAAATTGTCAATGCTCTACGATCTTTCTCACTATTATGTGCTATAAAAATGAACATTGAGCTCAAAAGTTAAGCATGAGAAAATGAATATTTATGATATATTCAAGCATCTACAGTAGTTGTATGGTGAGCACTCTCAAACGGCAAGGGCTTGGAACCACTCTACACGCCAAACTTCAAACTAATTTGATTCTTTGACTAATAACTCTAAAGTTCGATCTATTCATACTAAACTTTAATATAAACTCATTAAAGTGTGTTGTCGGGAACTCCGCTGATATGTTAAGGGTAGCCAAGTATACATTCACAAAGGAACTAAATGCAGTGCCTGATGTTACGAGTACCTCTTCCTTAAATAGTTTGAAGAAAAGAAAATATAAGTCTAAAGGTGGCAAGGGCAAAGCGAAGGTACAAGAGAAAGGTGGATGCCACTATTTCTTGAAGAAGGGATACTAGAAGAGGACTTGTCGAGACTACTAAAGGACGCTTAGGGAAAGGAATCGGATTGCACTCCTAAATGTTTTTTTCATGTATAAAATTTCTTATCCGTATGTTCTTTTAGTTAAGTTTTGGATACTAGATCTAGAACACATATTTTTAATTTTTTACAATGAATTAGGAGCAAGTTGCCAATGGCAAGAGGGAGTAGGGAATTTCAAGTTGAAAATAGAGCTAATGTAGATGCTATCGTGATATGAGAATACTACGTGAATAATTCTAGTGGACATGATTTAGTTTTGAATAATTGCTATTAGGTACCTAAATTTATCAGTGAAACAATTTCTATTTCTCATTTGATAGAAAGCGAATATGGTTTAGTTTGTAATGACAACATTATGAATATTTGTAATGGAAATAAAACTGTTGGTTTTGGCTTCAAAAATAATGTCACATATGTTCTTAATATAAATTGTGTACTTTTTGTAATGATAATTACCTTTGGCAATGTAGACTAGGCCATATTAGTAAGAAATGACTAAACGAGTCAAGAAACAAAGGGTTACCATCATTATTTGATCGTGAATAATTTAATACTTGTAACTCAAGTCTTAAATGTAAATTTTCTAAGCACTCATTTAGTGGAAGCAAAGAAAGAGTAGATATCTTAGGACTAGTACATACCGATGTATGTAGGCCTAAATCTATGACGACCAAAGGTGGAACCTCGCACTTCGTAACATTCACCGATAAATTTATTTAGATATGGATATGTGTTTCTCAAGTAATACAAACTGGAGTTCTTTTATGAATTCATAGAATATAAGAATGAAGTAGAAAACTAAATGTTGGGGGAAATTTTGGCATGGTTGGGGAACCAAACCAAACCAATTAAGAAATATGCTTAAGGTTAGGACATGCACCTCGGCCAAAACCACATCTCAATTTGAGCAATTAACTAGATTTTTGACTAAGCAGATTTCAACCGGAAGTTAGAACATCAAAACATGGACGAAATGACTCAAGAACTTGAAAATACACTTAGAAGAATTAAAAGATGAAACTCAGAAAATCGCAAGTCAATTTTAGTAAAGGAAACCTCTCGGTACCGAGAGGTTCTCTCGGTACTTAGAGATTTCTATTGCACTTTGGAACCCATCATCTACTTTTCAAGGAGTACTACTTCAAGTAGTTATCATCAAGTGCTTTTCTTAGAGAATAGATGAGCAATTCCAGGGATATACGAGAAGAAAGCATAGAAAGTCGGATAATACGATTGTTATCAAAGGGATCATCAGGATCGACTCAACTTTGATGGAAAAGAATTTGGAATATATTAAATCAAAGATATGAGAGAAAAGCGAGTGAGAAGAAGAAATTTGCAACGAAACAAACGTTTTGGCACGAAGATGAACCACTCGGTATTGAGAGGTCTTTCTTGGAGAATGGGTCAGAGTTCTCTTTCCTCTGCCTATAATCGTTCATCTGGACCTTGTACAACTCGACCCTGTAGACCTACAGAGTGGTTTCTCTATAAATACCAGCCCAATAGAAATCAAAGAAGGATCTATTTTTTGGTGCTCCAGACTTTAGATCTTTTTCATCTCCTATCCCTTTCACAATAGTCACATAGGAAGATACTTTTAGGAGTTCTAGGCTAAAGAACATGTCAACCCTTTGTACTGACTCTAATCTCTCTTTAAACCTTTATCAAATCCATAATTAATAAAAATATAAAGTGAATGTTGGCTAGAGATAAAATCTTACGTCTCTCTACCTTTTTATGTTTTTTGCACTTTTCTACTGCTACTAGATCTAATCATACTACATGTCATATTAGGGTATTGTGCCACATTTGGCTTCAACATTTTGGTGCTTTCACTAAGAAATCCAACTCAAGGTTAAATCTAGCTTGTTATTTTGAATTTAAGGAGGTCCAGTTCTTCGATCAGAAGTTTTACTTGAAGAATTTGAATATTTGCTATTTGAAGTCAATGGCGCCTAGAAGATCCAATAGATCCATGGGAGCGGTGGTTGGTGGTGATGAAGGAAATTCTCAACAAGTGGAAGTTAGTAATCAACATGCGATATAAGGATCACCTATTCAACTGGAAGTGGTTACTAAAGGTAAACTTGATAAGATGCAGTGGGAATTGAACTAGAAGTCGTGAAGAGTTAGAAAGTCTTGATAGACAAGATGGAAGCTCTGCTAACCCTCTAGCCACAAAGGACTAGAAGTAATAGGAGAGATGCTTCTCCCTTCAGGCCTGAAGATAGAATTCATCCGTTTCTGGTCAGAACAAGTGAAAGGAAAAGGAAAACAAAAGGAAGTCGGTGCTGCAATTGCTGAAGGAGCAGTAGGAGGAAGCAGAAGTTTCTGATTAAAAAGAGGACTACAACCGGTCAATAACAATCTTAAGCTGTATGTTGAGGCTAACGGAGATGGAGTATATACAACCCCAGCATAACCAACTACACGCTGACGGAATTCTGCAGGAATGGTTCTCCTAAAGACTGGAGAACCTAGATGTTAGCAGGCTGTCGAGATCGCTTGTGAAACCGAAGGCTTGGTGCAGCCTACAATAGTCGTCATATGGAGTTCCATGCTAGGATAGGAAAACATAGTAGGCACGGTTAAGCGGTTGGTTGAGGAAAGAAATGGTAGGAACAATGAGGATTGGGGTTCCACACCAAGTAGGACTCCGTTCATGGAGAATATTATGAGAGAAGAGTATCCTAGTAAGTTTACAATGCCGAATATGCCATAGTACAATGAAACTAGAGATCCAAGGCATCATTTACTCAAATATGAATGGCATATAGATGGTTCTAGGGCAATGGATGCCGTTCAATATAGATGCTTCGCCTATTCCTGGAAGGAGTTGCATCGATATGGCTCATTAGGCTCATGCCGAGATCCATATCGACTTTTGATGAGTTGGCTGGGAATTCGTGGAGCTGTTTTGACATCGTGCTGCACGACCCAATGACATGATGTTATTATCGAACTTATTTCAAGGGCCTAAGTAGTTGCTGAAAGGTTTGTTGAACTGGTTTAATGTTGTTATTATTGAAGTAAGAAATCCAAACGAGGAATTAGTATTTATGGCATTGGTCTAAAGCATCCACCTGGACACATATTTCTATAGCTGGCTGAAGATGAAGCAACCAACAATTATGGGCAGTTCCATTGGAAGGCTAATCAATTCATTCTCTTGGAAGAAGCAAGCCTAGCTTCAAGCAATGTCAATGATGGAAAGCCGAAGGAGGTTATCTATAGCAATGTAGTAGTAAAGCAATCTAGAGATAGTGTTGGTAATGTGGCAGCTAATGTTGGAAACTCTAAAAACAAAAGAAAGCAGAACGAAGGCCCCAGCAGCAGACGTAATGACCAAAGAAACATCCGAGAAACTTGACACTAGAGGATTACACACCTATGAATGATATGTTGGAAAACATATATTAGCTATTCAAGGAAAAAAATAGTATAAAAAGCCACCTAGAAGGGAGCAAACCGAGCAAGAAAGAAGCTCTGCAAAGTTTTGTTGTTTCCGCGAAACTCATGGAAACAACACGGATGAGTGTCAACATTTGACAGATCTCATCAAAGAACTGGTAAGGAAGAATAAGCTCCAGCAGTACCTCAAAGAACCATAAGAAGATGCTTAAGTCCTAAGACTGCCGAAGCCATCTCCCCAAAGGAATCAATCCGGACCAAGTGGTGAGGGCCCAGGCAAAATAATGGGAAGCTAGTTATCAAAATGATAATTGGAGGAACCTATCCAATTGAGAAAAGCTAGAGGGAAATGGAATGGGATGTGAGCTCGCTGAAGCACAAATCGTAGGGGTGCTACTTTTTTGTAGAAGACGGAGCTCTGGCAAGCAGCAGAGGATATTAACCAACGATATTGTATTCAAAACCAAAGATGCTGATGGAGTCGAAGAGCCGACTTTCGACCCTATGGTGGTAACAATCGAAATTAGACTGGAAGCTGTATGCCGATTCTTGGTGAATACTAGGAGTTCAGTGAATAAACTGTCAAGGGGAAGATTTGATCAAATGAAGATCAACATAAAGGACGTTACAGCTTGTAAAACCAAGATTCAAGGATTTATTGGCGAAGCTAAACAGCTGATCTGAACGATCAATTTGCCTGTGGAACTAGGCGAAGGAGATTGCAGAACAATCTAAATTCAGAAGTTTGTTATCGTGGATGAGTACTCATCATACAACGCCTTCTTAGGCCAACTGACTTTGGCTGATTTCAGGATAGCACTGGTGCCTTGGTGTTTGGTAATGAAACTCCCCACAAAAAATGAGGTTGGACTAGTGAAAGAGACTAGAGCATTGGAAGAGATGCAACGTTGTAGAACCAAGAGAAGTGAATCGATGTGAGAATGGTAAGAATATGGAAAGAACTCACCACAATTAAGATTCACAAGCATACCAACCAAAGTCTGGACCCTGGCTCTGGAACCATAGCCGATTTAGTAAAGCTATGGATTCCAAAAAGCAGTCAAGCGAAGGGCTACCGGCACCAATTGAGCTGACGGTGAATGTTCCAGTCGACGTGAATCATCCTACTCGGATCTTGAAGATTGGATTTTAGCTCAATCCTAATTAAAGAAAAGAATTGGTGGATTTCCTCCAAGGAAACTTTGATGTATTTGCCTGATCACATTCATATATGTGTGGGACATCATAGAAGATAGCGTGTCACACGCTGAATATTGACCAAAAGTTCACACCACTGAAACAAATGGCACAATGTGAATCTGGAGTGATCTACTGCATTGAAGGAAGAAGTGGATAAGCTGTTGACAACTGACTGTTAGGGATGCGGATTAAGGATCTTAAGGCAGAAATAACACTAGAGGGGGGTGAATAGTGTTTTAAAGAATATATGAACTACATGACTAAATTAAAACTTTCAACACAAATCTAAACAGAATTCTAACACAGAATGATCACAGAACATATAACAAATGCAAATAGTAAAGTAAAGGAAGTAAAAGGAAAGAACACACCGGATTTTATACTGGTTCGGAATCCTCCTACATCCAGTCCTGCACCAAGGCAATATCCTTGTACAGATTTTTATAAGCCAATATCCAAATTACAACCCTTAATTTCTAAGGCCTTGAGAACCCTCCTATCTCCGAGTCTGGGGTAAACTCTCTTGATTTACGGGACACAAGATCACCCTAATACTTCTTAATAACAATCCTTTTGAATGAATAGACTTTATGGACTTTTTGAATACAAATCAATCCTATAACTCTGAATAGCACTTTGATCTTTAGTAGAATGATGGAGAATCAAATAGAGAGAGTATCTAAATTATTTCCTATTGAGAATTTGGCAGAATGATGGCTCGATCTTGAAAATATGAAGTTTTATGGATATGGAATGGTGGAGAAGAAAGAGTGAAGAAAATAAGAAAGTAGTTGTTAAAAAAATTCATTTTGGAATCCTTTATATAGATGCACAACAGTCATAACCATTGGCGAAAGGTTTTTGAACGAATGGACACTTCTTTTGAAAATTGAAATTTGAATCCAACTGTCACCATGTCGACATGGGATATCCCCTTATGTCGACATCCCTTAGTTCAAAATTATAGAGATGTTGTTTTGTAAAGACAATTGAATTTAAAACAAGTTCAAACTTCTCTGAAGCAAAGTAAAGTGTTTAAACAATATTTTGAGATAGAGAATTAATATAAAACATTATTTTAAATATATATATATAATTGTTATAGACCGTCAATTATATAAGTAATATTTAAAATCAGAATAAGTTTTGATGTTTTAAAAATAGAAGTTTATAAAATCAGAATAGAGGAATATTTCAAGGCTAAAACAAAGTTTGAAAATATCTTTGAAAACATGATTTTGGAAGCTAAAACATTTTGAAAACAGATTTAAAAACATTTTGAAAAATCTATTCAAACTGAAATTGCAAGAACCTTCCTATAGAGCTCCTCCATTGGACTCGAGAACTTGTACAAAGTAGTTTAAATGATTTTGATTTTCGTGGGTTTGTAAGCCACTTGTCGTAGGTTTGTAACTACTTGTCGTGGGTTTGTAAGCCACTGGTTTTGATAAAAATTGGGTTCCATCCCAAAAGAAAATTGGAAGAAAGATGAGAGTGCTATTATGAAGTTTTAACAAAACACTAGACACTTATCTTGAGATCTTGAAATCTTGATTCTCTAGAGTCTTGAATCTTGAATCTCTAATCTTCATCTTGATGCTTGAGTCTTTATACTAATCAGTCTTCGATGATACCTGCATATACTTCCTATATATATATATATCTATATGGAAACGTTAGTATATATTTTATAAAGTAAAGTATAATAACTATATAAGTTTGTTGTCGTCAAAACATCATCAACTCAGTTCCTGACAATCTCCCCTTGGATGATGACACCCTTTATTTATAAAATATTCTTACCATACCATTACTCCCCCTTACTCCGTGATTTCTTCTTAAAACTAAAACTCCCCCTTACTCCATGACTCCCCCTTACACCAAGCACATATATTTTTATAACTTTCTCCCCCTTTGTCATCAACAAAAACTATTAACTACTTAAGAATTCAAGAATGATTAGTATGAACAAATAATATGTATAGAACAAGCATGAAACGATGAGTATAAGTGAACACATTTTAGTTATCACAACATATATAAGAACATACATAAACACGAACAAACAAAACAATTTAAAACAAAGAATAAAATGAAAGTACGCTTTAATGGAGATCCTTAACTATAGGAGACTCATGAATCGAACAATTGGGGTAGTGGAGACAAAAGTTTCCACGTTGTTCAATTATGTTTCCATTAGTATCAACAAGGATCTCACCAACGAAAATAACGCTCTTGTCCGTATTCATAGGGACTTCGGGTTGAGGTAAAGGTTGATCTTCCTCTTGGTCTTCTTGTGGTTCTTCCATAGGTTCTTCTTCCTCGGATTCCATGGCTTGTGAAGAGTCTTCAATATTAATAGGATTTGTACGGTTATCCATAAGGAATTTTTGTACATTCCTAATAATATTCCCTTGCCTTTGTTGTTATCTAGCCATCCTAAGTTGACTTGCTTGAATTTCAGTCATCAATTGAAGGACATCTTTCATCTTCTCTTGCAATTTGATCACTCGAGCGTGCGTAGTTCGTTGAAATGGACCATAATGAGGAGATGTGGGTGAAGTGGGTTCATTAGTAGAAGAGGAGGCCATTATTTTATTGTTTCAGAAGTTATTTACAGAGAATATAGTGAAGAAAGAGGAGAGAAAACGAAATAAATAGATAAATAACCAAATAACTAACTTTGGAGGGAAATTCAATTTTCAAATTTTTGTTGGGTATGTCGACATCATGAGATGGGGCATATCGACATGTTCTTCAAAAAAGTGTAATTTTTATTTTGAATTTTTATTGATTATTATATTATTTTGTATTTCAGATTTTGAACAAATACCTAATTCTCTTCTGAATTTAGTAAAATTATGTTCGTTAATGGTTTAGTTAATATATCAGCAATTTGTTTTTCGGTATTTATTTAATCGAGAGTTATTATTTCTTTAGTTATATTATCTCTAAGAAAATGATGTCTTATATCAATATGTTTAGTTCTAGCATGATGAGTTGGAGTTTTAGATAGATTTATTGCATTAGTATTATCACAATATATTGGTGATTTACTTATGTTAATTCCAAAATCTTTTAAAGTTTGTTGCATATATACGACTTGTGAACAGGCCAGAGCAGCAGATATATACTCTGCTTCAGTTGTTGACAAGGAAACAGTATTTTGTTTCTTGCTGAACCAGGAAACCAGTGAATGTCCTAGAAAGTGACTAGTTCCACTTGTACTCTTTCGGTTTGATTTACAACCAGCATAATCAACATCACAATATGGTATTAAATCAAAAGTATTATTTTTAGAATAAAATAAACCATAATCTAAAGTGTTTTTTACATATCTTAAAATTCTTTTAACAGCTTTTAAGTGAGTTTCTTTAGGTTGTGATTGGTATCTTGCACAGAGACAAACACTATGCATAATATCAGGACAACTCGCTGTTATATAGAGTAGCGAACCAATCATTCCCCTATATAAAGTTTGATCAATATCTTTTGATTTATCTTCTTTACTTAAACCTACATTGTTGACATTGGAGTTGGTTTCCCACTAGAGGTGCTTAAACCAAATTTATTGATTAAGTCTTTAGCATATTTTTCTTGACTTATGAAGATTCCATTTTCTAGTTGTTTAATTTGAAGCCCTAAGAAGAAACTTAATTCTCCCATGTGACTCATTTCAAATTCTTTAGTCATTATATCTGAAAATTCTTTATTCATTATGTTATTAGTTGATCCAAAGATTATATCATCTACATATATTTGAACCAGTTGAATATCTTGATTATTTCTTTTAATAAAAAGTGTTGTATCTACTTTACCAATTTCAAAACCAGATTGAAGTAAATAAGATCTTAGTCTTTCATACCAGGCTCTAGGAGCTTGCTTTAGACCATATGGAGCTTTCTTTAACTTGTATACATGGTTTGGAAATTTATTATCTTCAAAAAGTGGAGGTTGTTCAACATAAACATCTTCTTTTACAAAAACATTTGGAAAAGCACTTTTAACATCCATTTGATATAATTTGAAATTATTATAATTAGCGAAAGCAAGTAGAATTCTTATAGCTTCTAATCTTGCTACGGGGACAAAGGTTTCATCATAGTCAATTCCTTCTTCTTGACAATAACCTTGCTGGACTAAACGAGCTTTATTTCTTACGACCTCACTGAGTTCATTCATTTTATTTTTATAAACCCATTTAGTTCCAATTATACTTTTATCCTCAGGTTTAGGAACAAGTTCCCATATATCATTTCTGGTAAATTGATTCAATTCTTCTTTCATAGCAAGAATCCATGAATCATCAGACGATGCTTCCTTTAGATTTTTAGGTTCAATTGTCGATATAAAGGCTACATTACTCATACTACTTAATTGATTTCTAGTTCTTACTACAGATTCAATATTTCCTAAAACATTTTCTATAGGATGATCTTTTGATATTTTAAATCTTTTATTAGGTTGATTTATTTCACTAATAGTTTCATTAGATTGATTTAAATTTATAAAATCTTCTTCATCATCTATTTGTACAATATCTTTAAGATTTTCATCAAAAGATACATGCATTGTTTCTTCAATGGTATTAGTTTTTAAATTAAAAACTCTAAATGTTTTGCTTCTATTAGAATAACCAATAAAGAATCCTTTATCAGCTTTTGGTTCAAATTTATCTAAATTATCTTTTGTATTAAGTATAAAACATTTACTGTAACAGTACGGATTTTCGTTCTTCGGAAATCCGACATCGACACTCACTTTATCGACTGCCGAGAAATCGAAGGCCGAAAACACGGAATGTTATGGGTTTTAAAAAGAAAAGAAAAAGAAAGAAGAGAGAAGAGATAGGAAATAGAGAGAAAAGAAGATAGACAATTTTTAGAAAACAGAGAATTAGAAAAATAGAAGATAGAAGAATTTTAAAATAGAAGAAAATAGAATATAGAGGAAAAAGAGAAACAGAAGAAAATAGGACGGAACAGAAAACGACAGAACAACAACAGAATCTCACAATTCGCAGCGGAACAACATATAATAATAAATGAATAATCTTTAAACAAAGAACCATATCAGTTATTACATTACATTTCATTACATCACAACATACCAGAGTGTACAACATCATACAACAACAAACAGTGCAGCGGAAAAGAAATACTATATAAACTAGTAATACGCCATGCCATCCAGCTTGCCTCCAGCAACTCCAGAATATCCAGAATATCCTGATAAACCTTACTCTTGACTGCCCGTGTGAAAATTGGTGGGCACCCAGAGTTTAGGAAGGAAAACAATAAACTCCAAGTCAGTCATGTGACTGGTGTGAGAACTCAAAACAGTTTATTTATCTTTAAAAATCAAATAGAGGAATATTTTTAATTCAATTCGCAATGCTTTTAAAATGAGACTACCATAAGGCCTCCCGCACACACACACAATGCAAACGCAGAATCGGAGGAGATTTCTCCTTATGATAGTCAAAGATGCTTGATACGCATTTAAAAATAACATTTGATATTATTATTAGTGCATAGTGTATAACAAATTCATTTCAAAAGTAGAATATAAATCTTAGCCAACATACGACCATTATCGTATGCCTACTATAGCTAACTATGTTCAATAGCAGGTTACCGCCACATTCCATAGCAGGTTATACAACTAAAACCGTACAAGTCACGTATTGTTTCTTTGGATTTCCAACGAATGATCAGGCCAAGGAACTTCCTATTGCCACATGAGAATGCCTCTGGAAAGACATCCCCGAGAACCAAACCGGATCTCTGCCAACACAAGGCCGGGTTACCCCTAACTGGGTAACTACTGACACGAGCACGCCATTCCCCGGTCCTTTAGGACCTTTTCAACCGAGCGCTCGATATCCAACATCACACCATAATAAATAGAGTGTTTTCAACATGAGTAAGTATCTGGGCTCCATACCATGATACCACCCCTTTCCAGAAGGAAATGCACATACCCTAAGGGGAGCTACAGCAACCCCTAATAACCTTGCCGCATCTTTCCTGTTTTGACCATTTCCGGGATGTGAGGCTCGACGAAGTCACGTCCACAAAAACACACTTTGTACAAAAAGCCGTGCTTTGGGTCAACAAATGATCAACACAATGATCACTAAGATAGACGATCAAATAAATGATCCTATCACAATAATCAACACAATGATCATTTCAGCATCACTCAGCATGTCACATTACCAAAATGGGATATATCGCTGATAACTTCAACTATATAACCTTTGAGCTCGTACGTCTCAAAGAAGGGTGTTAAGCAAAGAATAAATTCTCCGCCACCAACAGAAATATATTTGAAAGAAATCGGCTTTATATCTCAAATTGTAATGTCAGGCATACAATCCATACAAGTCTGTTCCGGGATCGAACAAAACCGAAGGCACTTCTTACGAAGCCCTTGCAAATCCGGGTATTCACAATCCCGATCGAATTTCCCATCACTTAAGGAATCTCTATACCAGGTGCGACCCAGTGCAGAGACAATCGATAGGTCATCCTATCGCTCTCGCAAATACTCGGTCTTCAACACCGATCTTCAAATGCAATTCATAACGACGTATCACATATTCGGAATGGGTTATACGACCCCATGGTCCTTTCCCGGTTAACCCGAATAGTGAGCGCTTATTCAAAATAAGTGTGCATTCAATTTCAAACAATTCACATCAAATACCCATTCAAAGGGAAATATTGATAGTCGGTTATTGAACTATCAATTGATATGCATACATCACCAGATTCCAAATAATTTTCCAAATTATTTATTTTCCAAAATATCTTTACTAGATATATAGTTTCAACACTTCAAAAATAAATCAATATTTATTTTCATACAAATTCCACTTTTCATTCATAAATTCCATAATGAATTTATATTTCAAAATATCCATGCATATATGATTTCAATCATTCATTTCAATTTATCTTCAAAAAGATAAATTCTAAATATTCACTTTATACTGGAAAACAATTCCATACTTACTAAATAAGTAATTCACAATCTTTTATTTTCAACACTTAGAAAATATTCAATATACTTAAACCGAATTAAGTATATATTTTATTCTTTAAGGAAATCATTCACTTAACATATTTATTTGGGCCAAAACGAATGTTACGTAAAACATCGTTACGACAACCCAAAATCACTAGTATAGGGATTCGAAATTAAAATAGATATATAAATCCCAATACTAAACCAAAACATTTCCATTCGGAAATCATTTACTATAACAACAGTGTTATAGTCCGCTATTTCCTTTTATTTCTCGAAACATCTATTTCAACAATAAATGTTGAAATCTATGGTTTCAATCTCAATACCTTTTAAAACATCGTTGAATCGTTTTAATTCTATTTAAAACATTCACATTCTAAACAATTTCTTTAACGTGTTATTCACTGTTCAAGAACGTGAATAAACTACGTTAACAAACTTCATCATTTCTATTCACTTTAACTTAAAGGATTATTCACTGTCTAAAACGTGAATATAACTCCATTTCTAAGTTATAACAATTAACTTGTCAAAATAAGTCCTTTGCGAATTTATAAAAACAACGTTTATAAATTCCTTTTCTATTTATTTATAAAAACTTCCTTTTTTATAAATTCCTTTATTAACATTTTTGATTTCATATCTCAATTATAAACTAAAAGTTCATATTATAAGTCAATTGCTTATAAAACGATTATTTTACAAAATCGTTCTTTTTAAAGACTTTTCAATTTATAAACCTTATAACTTATAAAATTTATTTATTTAATAAATCTATTCTTCAAATAATTTCACCAAATTTATAAATCTTACTATTTATAAATTTCGTTTATAACTTCACAGTTTATAATTCTATAAATTTCATTCTATTATGAAATTCATTTTCACTACATTCAAACACTTATAAAAACTCGTTTTATAATGTCTATATTTCAATTTATAAATATCCATTTATAAATCTCTTAATATAAATCAGTTTATATTATTATTCTAAAACGTCTTTAATTTCCTTTATAATTTCATCATTTCGATTTATAAAATAATCAAATTTTATAAATCCTATATTTAAACTTTTATCATATATTCAAAAATCCAATCTAAATTATTTTATAAAATCATTAGTTCATATTTCTCAAAAATCGACTTTTAATCGTATTTCTAAAAATCAGCTTTTTAACTATATTTCACAAAAACCATAATTTTTATAACTTTAAAAATTATAACGTTTATTTATTTATAATGGATCAATTCCAAAAATATAGCATATCTTCAAAAATCACTTTAAAACCATTTTAAAATCCCAAAATCTGGGTCCAATGATGCTACACACCAAATAGTCAATCACGACTAACAACGATATCATATATCGATATGATAATCATCAAATATCAAAATATCTGAAATTAAATAAATACTGTTGAGGAATCCAGTTGGATCCCTCCAACCTGTTTTCCTGCATCCAAAAACATTAGCACAATACCAATTTCGCTCCAGTACGAAATTATCGCGGTATATGTTCTTATTAAATATTATCCGCTTACTAACGGCGTAATAGGGTCTCATCCGCTAAACAAAAAATGCGGGAAATCAACAACTGCAATATATACATATGCCAATATATATATATTGATATTATATATATAATACCAATTTCACTGTTTATGAAATATTCGCGGTATATGTTTTTAATAAATAACATCCGCTTACTAACGGCGCATAATGTCTATTTTAACAATCAATAATTTACAGTCATCATTCAAACATGCATTCAAATATTTTAAATCTAACTATTTAAAATAAAATCGAAATCTATTCGATTGAGTGAGAAATTCTCACCTTGGTTTTGATTTCCGTTTAAGCTTTTATTTCGAATAAAATTAAACGCGCGTTTAATTTTACCCGAAATTCTCACTAACTCCAAACGACTCCAAACCAACTCCATCGCGTAGTGCTCGACCATACGATTCCAACGCAACTGATTTCGCGCAGTTTCGACCTCGTATGAAAAAGTTATGAATTTTACAAGATTGTACATGTTTTTATAACTAAATTTCAACATAACTTTAAAAACTTATAACCTAACTCAACTACAGCCGTTAGATCTCAATCCAAGGCCTCTCCCTTTTCTTCCCCACTCACGCAAAAGCTTCCAGGAACCAACGTAGCCGCCGAACCCATATGTAGAACTAGGGTTACATAATACTGCAAACACACTCGACTAGAACTCGATCGGGGAACTCCATTGCGAAGAGCACGACGCAAACTACCCACGCCTACCACCATGGCCAACTCGGCCCCACCCCCTACTCTCGAAGTGCGTGCGAAACTGTAGAGAACGGCCACATCTTGCTCCTCCATCGTCGCTCCAAACGCGATCTCAACCGTACGGATCTAAAGCTCTTGATGTGCTCTACAAGTTTGTAGTTGAAACCTAAGGCTAATTGTCGACGGATTGGAAGATAATCGAGGTGGAAGTCAAGTGTTTTCTGGCCATTCATATAGGGGGTGGCGGCTGTGAATTATTATGCTAGGGTTAGGGTTTTGTAAATTGAAGAAGGGGTTGGGTGTCTATTTATAAGGAACGAGCGACACTATTCATCCCGGATTTTCCGAACTCCGATTTAGACGCCGTAACCAGCGTACCTAGGGTTTATCCCGCGTTCCGGACACAATGGAACAGGTTTCGGAAGCTAATTCGGAAGTATGTGCGAGTTATGGCTGAAAACGTTCAATTTGAATTAAACCGATTTAAGTCGATTTCTAGGCGTTTTAATTTGTACCGGACAAACGGTAAATCCAATCGACTTGAAATTTGAAACCTTACAATAATATCACATTACGGATCCGATGAAACTGGTTTCGTCGAAATCCGAGACTTTTTGAAAAATGGCTATTTTGACTCGCCAAATTTAAATTAAAAATAATTAGATGCGTTTCGAGCTGCCACGATCAAACGATAACTCCGATTGACACGAAAATTGAAATCCGGTAATAACTAACTATTACGGATCCAATGAAACTGGTTTCGTTCAATTCTGAGACTGTTCAAAAATTGACTATTTTACAGTCGATTATTAAATATTAAAATATTCAATTTTCACAAATTAACTTTTAATTCGATTTTAAAAGTTCTAAAATATTTCTATAACTCCAGTATGATTAAATAAAATTTTACAAATTATTTTCAATCATTTTTAACTCAATTTTCAATTATTTCCAAAATTTTACTTATTAAATTATCGATTTAATTATCCAATTAATTCCAATAATTCAAATAAAAATTTATTCGACTTAAAAATTCACTTATAAATTTTTAAAATTAATTAAATATTCAATTTTAATTAATAAAAATTCTGGGTCGTTACAATCTTTCCCCCTTAAAAGAATTTCGTCCTCGAAATTACAAGTAAGAAAGGTTACAAAATCTATTAACTTTCCAAGATTTATAATTAAACTTTTTACATATACTTTACTAAGTTTTCAAATCATACTTAGTTATCTTTTCAAAAAAAACAACTACTATTGTTTAACTTTCAATTCTAAATCAAAGTTTAAAGTTTCCCAAAATTTTCCCAATTTTTCTCAAAATTTTTCTAACGCCTTAAATTTTCGGAAAAATTCGCCATAGTCTCCTTTGCGCGGCTCGATCCGAAAAAAAAAAAAATGACAGTATATATATCACAAATATACATCTCATCAAGTAATGAGGCATCCCGAAGGGAAAAAAGTATAAAAGTGCGATATTTAATCCGAGATATGTACCTTATATTTTATTAGCAAGCATATACGGCTAATATAGCGCTAAAGCGAACTCCAAATGCGAAGCAAACGCGATCCGCACCTACTAAACTCAACAAACAACATGAGAACATGCATATATGCAAATAGTCTCAATATACAACATATATCTCATAATAACTATATATGTCACATAGCAAATGCAACAATAGCAATATATATTCAACCATCAACCAACTACATTCATAACCAATAATATTCATTCATATTCTCATTCATATATAATGAATTGGTTTTCATATCAAATCACATTTGATTTATTTACATTGGATTTACTAACATTCATTCTCAATTCAATTAGTTTACATTCACTAATTAAATCCAATTCACATTCAATTCTATTCAAATTTATTTACTTTCCATTTGAATTCAATTACATAGCTTTCAATTTCATTAACACTTAATGAACTTATATACAATCAATCAACATCCATATAACAACCAAAGTATATTGATTACAACCAAATTTCTTCGCTTCACTTACATTCATTTTGGTTTAACATCTTTACTTTCCAATTGGTTTTATTAAATTGATTTTCATTCAATTTTATTCAACTTCCAATAAAATTAGATTTTAATGAATTAACACTTTCATTAATTATTCCATTCCAATTTATTCACATTCAATTGATTAACATTCAATTTATTCATTCAATTACAAAAGTTGAATTTCTATTCACATAACTTAAGTTCATATCTATCATTAACCTTAAATTCATTTTTATTTACAATTCATATTCATAAATATATTCATATAGTTTCACTTCTTATATATATAAGTTTATTTCACAATTGTAAATCACTTTAATTATAATTTCAATTCTTATAATTTATTTGCTTATACAATTCTTCTTTTATTTAGATTATTCAAACAACCTAACAATCAACTTATATACTTTCATAATTCTGAAAAATTATTTCTTCATATATAAAATATACTCAAGGTAAAATTATTTCATTTACCCAATTTAAAACAATACTGTGTCGAATTGTTCTGTACAAGTGTTTAGAGATCCCTATCAACAACGTTAATTACTCGTATTAACCAGAATCTATATACCACTCAACAAACCAATCATCACAATATAAAATAATTTTATATTCACTAACAAATACGCTCTCATAGCTATTATTACACTCAACTCATTCTAGAGTACTACTGACTCTATCTCTAATGAGTAATACCCTACAGAACCATGGTTCTCGCTTAACCATCAGAGCTCTGATACCAAATGTAACAGTACGGATTTTCGTTCTTCGGAAATCCGACATCGACACTCACTTTATCGACTGCCGAGAAATCGAAGGCCGAAAACACGGAATGTTATGGGTTTTAAAAAGAAAAGAAAAAGAAAGAAGAGAGAAGAGATAGGAAATAGAGAGAAAAGAAGATAGACAATTTTTAGAAAACAGAGAATTAGAAAAATAGAAGATAGAAGAATTTTAAAATAGAAGAAAATAGAATATAGAGGAAAAAGAGAAACAGAAGAAAATAGGACGGAACAGAAAACGACAGAACAACAACAGAATCTCACAATTCGCAGCGGAACAACATATAATAATAAATGAATAATCTTTAAACAAAGAACCATATCAGTTATTACATTACATTTCATTACATCACAACATACCAGAGTGTACAACATCATACAACAACAAACAGTGCAGCGGAAAAGAAATACTATATAAACTAGTAATACGCCATGCCATCCAGCTTGCCTCCAGCAACTCCAGAATATCCAGAATATCCTGATAAACCTTACTCTTGACTGCCCGTGTGAAAATTGGTGGGCACCCAGAGTTTAGGAAGGAAAACAATAAACTCCAAGTCAGTCATGTGACTGGTGTGAGAACTCAAAACAGTTTATTTATCTTTAAAAATCAAATAGAGGAATATTTTTAATTCAATTCGCAATGCTTTTAAAATGAGACTACCATAAGGCCTCCCGCACACACACACAATGCAAACGCAGAATCGGAGGAGATTTCTCCTTATGATAGTCAAAGATGCTTGATACGCATTTAAAAATAACATTTGATATTATTATTAGTGCATAGTGTATAACAAATTCATTTCAAAAGTAGAATATAAATCTTAGCCAACATACGACCATTATCGTATGCCTACTATAGCTAACTATGTTCAATAGCAGGTTACCGCCACATTCCATAGCAGGTTATACAACTAAAACCGTACAAGTCACGTATTGTTTCTTTGGATTTCCAACGAATGATCAGGCCAAGGAACTTCCTATTGCCACATGAGAATGCCTCTGGAAAGACATCCCCGAGAACCAAACCGGATCTCTGCCAACACAAGGCCGGGTTACCCCTAACTGGGTAACTACTGACACGAGCACGCCATTCCCCGGTCCTTTAGGACCTTTTCAACCGAGCGCTCGATATCCAACATCACACCATAATAAATAGAGTGTTTTCAACATGAGTAAGTATCTGGGCTCCATACCATGATACCACCCCTTTCCAGAAGGAAATGCACATACCCTAAGGGGAGCTACAGCAACCCCTAATAACCTTGCCGCATCTTTCCTGTTTTGACCATTTCCGGGATGTGAGGCTCGACGAAGTCACGTCCACAAAAACACACTTTGTACAAAAAGCCGTGCTTTGGGTCAACAAATGATCAACACAATGATCACTAAGATAGACGATCAAATAAATGATCCTATCACAATAATCAACACAATGATCATTTCAGCATCACTCAGCATGTCACATTACCAAAATGGGATATATCGCTGATAACTTCAACTATATAACCTTTGAGCTCGTACGTCTCAAAGAAGGGTGTTAAGCAAAGAATAAATTCTCCGCCACCAACAGAAATATATTTGAAAGAAATCGGCTTTATATCTCAAATTGTAATGTCAGGCATACAATCCATACAAGTCTGTTCCGGGATCGAACAAAACCGAAGGCACTTCTTACGAAGCCCTTGCAAATCTGGGTATTCACAATCCCGATCGAATTTCCCATCACTTAAGGAATCTCTATACCAGGTGCGACCCAGTGCAGAGACAATCGATAGGTCATCCTATCGCTCTCGCAAATACTCGGTCTTCAACACCGATCTTCAAATGCAATTCATAACGACGTATCACATATTCGGAATGGGTTATACGACCCCATGGTCCTTTCCCGGTTAACCCGAATAGTGAGCGCTTATTCAAAATAAGTGTGCATTCAATTTCAAACAATTCACATCAAATACCCATTCAAAGGGAAATATTGATAGTCGGTTATTGAACTATCAATTGATATGCATACATCACCAGATTCCAAATAATTTTCCAAATTATTTATTTTCCAAAATATCTTTACTAGATATATAGTTTCAACACTTCAAAAATAAATCAATATTTATTTTCATACAAATTCCACTTTTCATTCATAAATTCCATAATGAATTTATATTTCAAAATATCCATGCATATATGATTTCAATCATTCATTTCAATTTATCTTCAAAAAGATAAATTCTAAATATTCACTTTATACTGGAAAACAATTCCATACTTACTAAATAAGTAATTCACAATCTTTTATTTTCAACACTTAGAAAATATTCAATATACTTAAACCGAATTAAGTATATATTTTATTCTTTAAGGAAATCATTCACTTAACATATTTATTTGGGCCAAAACGAATGTTACGTAAAACATCGTTACGACAACCCAAAATCACTAGTATAGGGATTCGAAATTAAAATAGATATATAAATCCCAATACTAAACCAAAACATTTCCATTCGGAAATCATTTACTATAACAACAGTGTTATAGTCCGCTATTTCCTTTTATTTCTCGAAACATCTATTTCAACAATAAATGTTGAAATCTATGGTTTCAATCTCAATACCTTTTAAAACATCGTTGAATCGTTTTAATTCTATTTAAAACATTCACATTCTAAACAATTTCTTTAACGTGTTATTCACTGTTCAAGAACGTGAATAAACTACGTTAACAAACTTCATCATTTCTATTCACTTTAACTTAAAGGATTATTCACTGTCTAAAACGTGAATATAACTCCATTTCTAAGTTATAACAATTAACTTGTCAAAATAAGTCCTTTGCGAATTTATAAAAACAACGTTTATAAATTCCTTTTCTATTTATTTATAAAAACTTCCTTTTTTATAAATTCCTTTATTAACATTTTTGATTTCATATCTCAATTATAAACTAAAAGTTCATATTATAAGTCAATTGCTTATAAAACGATTATTTTACAAAATCGTTCTTTTTAAAGACTTTTCAATTTATAAACCTTATAACTTATAAAATTTATTTATTTAATAAATCTATTCTTCAAATAATTTCACCAAATTTATAAATCTTACTATTTATAAATTTCGTTTATAACTTCACAGTTTATAATTCTATAAATTTCATTCTATTATGAAATTCATTTTCACTACATTCAAACACTTATAAAAACTCGTTTTATAATGTCTATATTTCAATTTATAAATATCCATTTATAAATCTCTTAATATAAATCAGTTTATATTATTATTCTAAAACGTCTTTAATTTCCTTTATAATTTCATCATTTCGATTTATAAAATAATCAAATTTTATAAATCCTATATTTAAACTTTTATCATATATTCAAAAATCCAATCTAAATTATTTTATAAAATCATTAGTTCATATTTCTCAAAAATCGACTTTTAATCGTATTTCTAAAAATCAGCCTTTTAACTATATTTCACAAAAACCATAATTTTTATAACTTTAAAAATTATAACGTTTATTTATTTATAATGGATCAATTCCAAAAATATAGCATATCTTCAAAAATCACTTTAAAACCATTTTAAAATCCCAAAATCTGGGTCCAATGATGCTACACACCAAATAGTCAATCACGACTAACAACGATATCATATATCGATATGATAATCATCAAATATCAAAATATCTGAAATTAAATAAATACTGTTGAGGAATCCAGTTGGATCCCTCCAACCTGTTTTCCTGCATCCAAAAACATTAGCACAATACCAATTTCGCTCCAGTACGAAATTATCGCGGTATATGTTCTTATTAAATATTATCCGCTTACTAACGGCGTAATAGGGTCTCATCCGCTAAACAAAAAATGCGGGAAATCAACAACTGCAATATATACATATGCCAATATATATATATTGATATTATATATATAATACCAATTTCACTGTTTATGAAATATTCGCGGTATATGTTTTTAATAAATAACATCCGCTTACTAACGGCGCATAATGTCTATTTTAACAATCAATAATTTACAGTCATCATTCAAACATGCATTCAAATATTTTAAATCTAACTATTTAAAATAAAATCGAAATCTATTCGATTGAGTGAGAAATTCTCACCTTGGTTTTGATTTCCGTTTAAGCTTTTATTTCGAATAAAATTAAACGCGCGTTTAATTTTACCCGAAATTCTCACTAACTCCAAACGACTCCAAACCAACTCCATCGCGTAGTGCTCGACCATACGATTCCAACGCAACTGATTTCGTGCAGTTTCGACCTCGTATGAAAAAGTTATGAATTTTACAAGATTGTACATGTTTTTATAACTAAATTTCAACATAACTTTAAAAACTTATAACCTAACTCAACTACAGCCGTTAGATCTCAATCCAAGGCCTCTCCCTTTTCTTCCCCACTCACGCAAAAGCTTCCAGGAACCAACGTAGCCGCCGAACCCATATGTAGAACTAGGGTTACATAATACTGCAAACACACTCGACTAGAACTCGATCGGGGAACTCCATTGCGAAGAGCACGACGCAAACTACCCACGCCTACCACCATGGCCAACTCGGCCCCACCCCCTACTCTCGAAGTGCGTGCGAAACTGTAGAGAACGGCCACATCTTGCTCCTCCATCGTCGCTCCAAACGCGATCTCAACCGTACGGATCTAAAGCTCTTGATGTGCTCTACAAGTTTGTAGTTGAAACCTAAGGCTAATTGTCGACGGATTGGAAGATAATCGAGGTGGAAGTCAAGTGTTTTCTGGCCATTCATATAGGGGGTGGCGGCTGTGAATTATTATGCTAGGGTTAGGGTTTTGTAAATTGAAGAAGGGGTTGGGTGTCTATTTATAAGGAACGAGCGACACTATTCATCCCGGATTTTCCGAACTCCGATTTAGACGCCGTAACCAGCGTACCTAGGGTTTATCCCGCGTTCCGGACACAATGGAACAGGTTTCGGAAGCTAATTCGAAAGTATGTGCGAGTTATGGCTGAAAACGTTCAATTTGAATTAAACCGATTTAAGTCGATTTCTAGGCGTTTTAATTTGTACCGGACAAACGGTAAATCCAATCGACTTGAAATTTGAAACCTTACAATAATATCACATTACGGATCCGATGAAACTGGTTTCGTCGAAATCCGAGACTTTTTGAAAAATGGCTATTTTGACTCGCCAAATTTAAATTAAAAATAATTAGATGCGTTTCGAGCTGCCACGATCAAACGATAACTCCGATTGACACGAAAATTGAAATCCGGTAATAACTAACTATTACGGATCCAATGAAACTGGTTTCGTTCAATTCTGAGACTGTTCAAAAATTGACTATTTTACAGTCGATTATTAAATATTAAAATATTCAATTTTCACAAATTAACTTTTAATTCGATTTTAAAAGTTCTAAAATATTTCTATAACTCCAGTATGATTAAATAAAATTTTACAAATTATTTTCAATCATTTTTAACTCAATTTTCAATTATTTCCAAAATTTTACTTATTAAATTATCGATTTAATTATCCAATTAATTCCAATAATTCAAATAAAAATTTATTCGACTTAAAAATTCACTTATAAAATTTTAAAATTAATTAAATATTCAATTTTAATTAATAAAAATTCTGGGTCGTTACATTTACTCCCAAAGAGTTTAAAATAAGCAACTATAGGTTTCTTATTACAAAGTAATTCATACGGAGTTTTATTTGTTAATGGTCTAATTAAATTTCTATTTAATATATAACAAGCTGTAGCACTGCTTCAGCCCAAAAATGTTTAGGTAAATTACTATCAGAAAGCATTGTTCTAGCACACTCTTGAATCGTTCTATTCTACGTTCTACTACTCCGTTTTGTTGTGAAGTTCTTGGAAATGAAAAGTTGTGAGTAATTCCCTTTTGAGTACAGAAATTCTCAAAATTTTCATTTTAAAATTCATTACCGTGATCACTTCGAATAGTTTTAATTTTGAAAGAATGTTGTTTTTGAATTCTTTTAGAAAAGTTTTTAAATATTTCAAAAGCATCACTTTTATGTTTTAAAAGGATTGTCCAAGTATATCTTGAATAATCATCTACTATAACTAAAACATATTTACTATGGTTAATTGATTAAACTTGAGAAGGACCAAATAAATCTAAATGAAGTAATTCTAGAGGACTAGAGGTAGAAATAGCATCTTTTAATTTAAATGAACTTTTCTTAAGTTTTCCTAATTGACAAGCATCACAAATACTGTCTGCTTTAAAGTTTAACTTGGGTAGACCTCTAACTAAGTCAAGTTTTGATATCCTAGATAATAATTTGAAATTCAAATGGCCAAATCTTTTATGCCAAATCCAAGGGTCACTTGTATTAGCCAAAAGACATTGATTATCATTTGAAATTTTCATACTAAGGATATAAATATTTTTCTTCCTAATACCTTCAAAAATTATATTAGACTTATCATCTTCAATGTGACATTTATATTTTCCACATTTAATTTTAAAAACTTTATCACAAAGTTGACTTATACTAAGCAGATTATGTTTTAAGTTCCTAACTAACGAAACAGCAGAAATAAGTAAAGTTTTAGAGTTACCGACGTTGCCGACGCCAACCACATATCCTTTAGAGTTGTCACCAAAATTGACTAATCCACTATCTTGATAAGTAATGTCCTTGAGTATCTCGGGATTTCCAGTCATGTGCCTCAAATAGCCACTATCAAGTATCCATTTATCTTTCTCAATTTGCACAGTTTGTCCATTGGGTGTTGATTAGTCAAAAGCCATATAACATGTATGTCCCTGCTTAACACACCAATTCGGTAGATAACTTGATTTTTCAAAATAACTATTTGCAGACTTATGATACTTTGATGAAATGCATAGATTCAAAATAGTTTTAACACAATTTTCCAAAAATGCCAATTTTTATATTTTTTAAGTTTCAGATTATGAAAACAATGAAAACCAATGCTCTGATACCAATTGTTAGGGATGCGGATTAAGGATCTTAAGGCAGAAATAACATAGAGGGGGGTGAATAGTGTTTTAAAGAATATATGAACTATATGACTAAATTAAAACTTTCAACACAAATCTAAATAGAATTCTAACACAGAATGATCACATAACATATAACAAATGCAAATAGTAAAGTAAAGCAAGTAAAAGGAAAGAACACACCGGATTTTATACTGGTTCGGAATCCTCCTACATCCAGTCCTGCACCAAGGCAATATCCTTGTACATATTTTTATAAGCCAATATCCAAATTACAACCCTCAATTTCTAAGGCCTTGAGGAACCCTCCTATCTCCGAGTCTGGGGTAAACTCTCTTGATTTACGGGACACAAGATCACCCTAATACTTCTTAATAACAATCCTTTTGAATGGATAGACTCTATGGACTTTTGGAACACAAATTAATCCTATAACTCTGAATAGCACATTAATCTTTAGTAGAATGATGGAGAATCAAATAGAGAGTATCTAAATGTTTTCCTATTGAGAATTTGGCAGAATGATGGCACGATCTTGAAAATATGAAGTTTTATGGATATGGAATGGTGGAGAAGAAAGAGTGAAGAAAATAAGAAAGTAGTTGTTAAAAAAATTCGTTTTGGAATCCTTTATATAGATGCACAACAGTCATAACCATTGGCAAAAGGTTTTTGAACGAATGGACACTTCTTTTGAAAATTGAATTTTGAATCCAACTGTCACCATGTCGACATGGGGTATCCTTATGTCGACATCCCTTAGTTCAAAATTATAGAGATGTTGTTTTGTAAAGACAATTGAATTTAAAACAAGTTGAAACTTCTCTGAAGCAAAGTAAAGTGTTTAAACAATATTTTGAGATAGAGAATGAATATAAAACATTATTTTAAATATATATATATATATAATTGATATAGACCATCAGTTATATAAGTAATATTTAATATCAGAATAAGTTTTGATGTTTTAAAAATAGAAGTTTTTGAAATCAGAATAGAGGAATATTTCAAGGCTAAAACAAAGTTTGAAAATATTCTTGAAAACATGATTTTGAAAGCTAAAATATTTTGAAAACAGATTTAAGAAAAATCTGTTCAAACTGAAATTGCAAGAACCTACCTACAGAGCTCCTCCATAGGATTCGAGAACTTGTACAAAGTAGTTTAAATGATTTTGATTTTCGTGGGTTTGTAAGCCACTTGTCGTAGGTTTGTAAGCTACTTGTCGTGGGTTTGTAAGCCACTGGTTTTGATAGAAATTGGGTTCCATCCCAAAAGAAAATTGGAAGAAAGATGAGAGTGCTATTGTGAAGTTTTAACAAAATACTAGACACTTATCTTGAGAACTTGAAATCTTGATTCTCTAGAGTCTTGAATCTTGAATCTCCAATCTTCATCTTGATGCTTGAGTCTTTATACTGATCAGTCTTCGATGATACCTGCATATACTTCCTATATACATATATATATACATATATGTATGTATATGTATATCTATATGGAAACGTTAGTATATGTTTTATAAAGTAAAATATAATAACTATATAAGGTTGTTGTCATCAAAACATCATCAACTCAGTTCCTAACACTGACTTTATCCACGATGATTTATACTTAATAAGGTATCCAATCCCGTGTTCGTCGAGAAGTCAAATGGGAAATAGCAAATGTTTATCGATTGTTCGGATTTGAATGAGGCATGCACGAAGGATAACTTTTCTTTGCCTAGGATTGACCAATTAGTGGACTGAACTGCAGCACGTGAGTTGCTCTCCTTTATGGATGCTTATTCTAGTTGTAGCCAGATTTTGATGCATATACCGGATCAAGAGAATACTAGCTTTATAACTGATTTGAGATTATACTGCTATCGAGTAATGCCATATCGTTTGAAGGATGTTGGAACCACATACTAGAGATTGGTAGATTCTAGGTTAAAGGATGTGGTGACTAATATATAATATGAACCAGCTAGTACATAAAGAAATCATCTTTCTTATACACATCATCATAGTGCATTAACTTATTATCATCCTTGATATTTATAACAACATATCCTTACAAATGCTAATAAATACAGATAAGAACAAAACAAATAGAATAGAGGAAGAATGTAAGATACGTGAATACGCCATGGAGAATCTAGCTCGTCACCTGAAGGCTCCAAAATGTCCAACTAAATCTAAAAAATTTGCTGGGGATGACCCGAGCGTTATAAGAAAAATAACGTCCATATTAGTCTGGTAAAACCAGCATGAGATACTCAAATCATAAAGAATTCTATTTGTTTAACTTGTAAAATGCGTTTAAAATCAAAGTTATCTCGTAAGACCATGCCGCGCATAATCACGGATGAGTTTTAACCTTACGATAACCAAACATTTTTATATAAAATCCAATGCTACTACGATAATGTCAAGAATACAAATATGAATTAATCATAGTTGAAATTGTTACATTATTAAATACCAAGACAATAAGTAACAATCAAGTCCGAAGTCATTTATTAGAGAATGGATCCCAACTATAAAAGGGTAAGGGTCTACCCTCCAAATCTGTGCACCTCTAGATAAAATGTACAGAGGCTATAACACGTTGCACCTCTGCTAACCAGGAATGGCCATACCTCTTACCAGATAGCACCGAATATGATCTCCTCTTAGCTGCGATCGAACAACCATAATAGGCCTCGAAGCATACATAGAGATATCGACACTAGATCTTGGGATGATCATACGCTAATAGTAGCGACTCATCCGCTAATAGCAACGACCTATATAGACCTACTGCATGTTCATGCTTTCGTCATTTTCCAGTTAATAAGGCTTGAGGCTACGATTACTTTTCATATAGCAATCATCTTAGAATGCTAACACTGTCCTCCAAGAAGCAATGTAGTGCCAGCATTTATCCATACAAGTTCATTTTGGATCTAAATAAAACTGAAGGCACTACCTCTATTACATCAATTTGGGAATCACCCTCAGGATTAATAGCAAGTAGCCCTTTCACTTTAAAAACTCCATCTCCAATCATCTTAAAGACGTCTTCGGTTTGAACACATATGTTAGTTCGACGTGTTTTTTAGATAATATCTAATCTCGGACTCTCCGAACCAACGACAATAATTTTCAGTAAACTCAACCTTTGTTCTTTTGGAAATACTCAAACAATGCATAGGAGTAGGGATCACTCCCTAACCGTTTGAGTGGACGGATCTCCCTATTGTTTGTCCTAGGAGAACATAACGAGATTTGTACGTACAGTACAACATCATTGAAGATGACTATGCCATATAACTCATATGTTTCTCCTAGATATTTCCGGAGTTATATTTTGGTTCAGGTTTGATTGTCGGTTATTAAACTATCAAATAAAAAACAAGCAACAATTCAAAGATCTAATTACCCATAGGAACCACTAAGCCTCAAAGTAAATCTTTTATCTACTAAAACTCTTTTCAAAAGTGTTTGTCAAAAACATTCATATACTTATCTTAAGTATATTCAAAAAACATCGGTGAAAGATTTCTCATTTCCAAATCATATAAAAGGATCAAAAAAATGTTATTTAAATTATAAATAAAAATAAATAATATTCCTTCGGTGTTAAGTATGGAACGAATGTCCATACCACCAGAATTAAGAAGGTCGGTTAAAAGAAATCCAATCTCAAATTCTTTTATAAAGTTTATTCTATAAATCCACTTAATAAATATCTTTTATTTATGAATATCCTTTACTTAAATTCCAAAAACATTTACAAAACTCTTTATAAATGACCAAGTTAAATTTACAAAACTCTTTTATAAATATTAATACCATTTATATATCTCTTTATAAATCTCCAAAATTATTTATAAAACTTCCTTTATATATATCCAAAATCATTTATAAAACTTTCTTATAAATATCCCTTATTTTCTACAAAACTCCTTTAATAAACTCATTTAATGAAGTCCTTTCATAAACAAAACGATTATTTAAAACACCTTTACTGAAATTATTACTTAACTTGAAACCATGATTGAAACCATGATTGACCTTAAAAATTAGAAAGATTGAGTACATTGGTTCTCATTTAACTAAGTTTACTTTTCAAGTTATAACATGGGTATTTACATAACAAGCAGATATGTATAAGAGAATCAACCAATAATAGTCAATCATATAAGTAAATGTCCAAGTTACCAAATTAGCAAACAGGGATTTATTCTACTAAACACATGTCTAAGTTAATATAATGGCAGAATGAGTTTTTATTCTGCCTAATAAATGTCAACATAATCTACTTGGTGAACTATTGTTGAACGGTGATTTATTCTACCGAAAAGATATCAAATACAAGTTAATTAGCAAAACGGTGATTTATTATGCTAAACGGATGTCATTGGTTTCATATTTAATTAGGTTTACTTAAGGACAGGCGACAAAAAAATCCCTTGGATTTAAAATATTTCTTTAAAAGAAAATTACTTTAGAACAAAATCGGTCTTCACACTTAAAGTGGTTTAAACTTTCAAATTTTATTTATTTAATAATTAAATAAAATGTAAACTTTATTTAAAATGATTAATCCTTTAGTTAATAATTAAACCACAATTAACTATTAAATAAAAAATAAAATACTAGTTGTCCTTTACATAAATAATTAAATAATAGCTAACCTTTAAATAAATGATTAAACCATAATTATTCTTAAATTAATTATTAAGTCATATCAATTAAATAGTAATTAAATATTATTTAATATCAATTAATTAAATAATCTTTAATTAAAACTAATTACTAATTAAACTTAATTATTAATATTAATTAATTAAATAATCTTTAATTAAAAATTAAATAATAAATTAAAATTTTGTTTAAAATAATTAAATAACAATTAAGTTTTAATTGAATCTTTTCTTAAATTTAACTTGATTAATAATTAGTTTATAATTAAACCATTCTCAAATGAATAATTTAATTAATCTTAATTAAATAATATTTAATCTCTAAATAATTAATTAAATAAAAATTAACTCTTTATTAATTAACAGATTATAGTTAACTTACTTAAAAATAATTAAGTACTAATTACCTTAACTTAATTAATGATCAAGTACTAATTACCTTAACTTAGTTAACGATTAAATAATCATTAAATAAATACATAAAAAATAATTGCTTTTAAAAATTTAAAATATTTTTGAAAACACTTTTCAAATAGATACTTAATTTAAAACATTTTAAATTCAAAAGGAGTACGTCATCCACGAACTACATTTATAACGACTATCGTTATATGACCTGTAATTTTCAAAACTTCTTTGGTATAACAATTGAATTTAAAATTCATAGCTTTTTCATACTAAGCATTTTTATATCTTTATATAAGATTTTTAAAAGTAAAGATAAGATTTAAAACTCTATAAAACATTTCTAAAACGTAAGTTGCAAAAGGATTTCGAAGTCGCAACTAACCACTTCAAACACTAACTTTGTTAGTTTAGCGCATCCTTAGCAAGATCACAAACTTATGTCCATGTTATCACAACTCCAACAAGACAAGATTTTAGCTATCACCTTAATAACATTTAACTCATAGCTTCAAGTTAAAATTACATGACATCCATAACATAGTTTCATACTTAAACCAAGTCATAACTAACATACATCCAAGCACATATAAACACATACAATCCAATATCATAATCAACCAATAAAGCTATGATTTAGCAACCAAAATATAAAACATAATTCAAAGTTAGAAATTTTAAACAAAAGAAATTAGTTTCTCACAAAAAAATTCCAAAATCTTTTCTAATTTGAAAATAAGACCTAGATCTTGCATAGATTTGAAAAAAACTTGAATTTTGCTTTTAAAACTTTGAAATAGGATTGGCAGTGAAGTATGGAGCTCGACCTTGAAAGGTGGAGGGACTTCGGATCATCATCGAATTCACAAAAATCTAACTGGAAAATGGGTCATCTTCCAATCGATTTTTCAGTAAATTACTTATGGAATTTGGAAAAGTTGTCAATGGAAAGTTCTTGAAAATTCTTTTATCTACAATTTCAAAAAAAGAATCACTCAATTTGCATTTGTTTCAAGGGAGATATGGTCAAAAGAAGAAGAGGTATTGTCGAACTTGAAAATCTGGATCCAAAAATGAGTCAGAAAGAAATTTATTTTTGACCCACTAACACTCAAAAATTGAAGAAATGGTGTAAGTGAAAATTGTAGCCAACTCGTTTCTCTTTAAATTATAAAAAAATTCTTTATTTGAAGTAGTTTATAAGGATTTATGGCTATGAGAAGAGAAGGCAAAATTGAAGAAATGAAAGGGCTATTCATAAGCAAAAAAACAAAGTAAATTACCTTAATACCCTTAGTCCTTTACCCTCCACCTCCTCTTACCACATCACCATGCCACCACATCTTCATGTACCTCAGCCCATAAGCTTGTCCTCCTTTCCGTTTGCTTAGCCAACATGTTTAAACATGCATGTAATTAGTTGACAAAATGTCATTTCATGTCTCTTAAGGCATCTTTTTTTATTTAAACCTTATATACTTAAGTATGTATATAAACCATAAAATAACCTAAGTAACATGTAATTATATGTACATACTTATACTAACAAAGTTTACACACTTCCGACAAATTTTAGCCGATGAAAAGACGAAAAATATATGTGAGTGGAAATCTTCGTTTTTCACTATGTAATAGTTTGTGCAGTTGATGTTTGGATTTGTTTTATACCTTGGGGAATTCTGTATGTGAAAACTTTAAATCTAAAACCATAAAATTCCCTTAAAAAATGTAAATTCTTGAATTTATTAAAATCTTATTTACCTTATGTTAATATGGTAGACTTTAATCTGTTATTATTTGCAATATAAATTATTATATTAAATTTTCACTCCTCAAATTCTGTTCGTTATAACAAAGGATTCAAAAAGAATTATAAATGGTCTTGCAAAATATGGAATTTTCTCCTATTTATGGCCTTCATCACCTACTTCGATAGTTAAAATAAATATGAATCTTTTGTCACTTCAAGATTATACACTTAAGAGTCGAATAGAATATAAAGGATTTAAATTGTAAAGTATTTCTCCTTTAGAATAGTGGAATTAATTCTACTATATTATAGTAAAATGAGTCGGATGTTTTGATTCCATTTTCGAATATATATGAAAGTGTATTTTGTTTGGCTAATTTAAATTGTGATATTAGCTATTTTGTAAACTGCTATGTTTGACTTGGATATGTATGGATATAGAAATTGTGACATTTAAAATATCTTAGCACCCTGAATAAGAAGTGAAAACTTTCAAATAGAAATGTTTCTACACACACCTATAAATATAATAAGTATAAATACAATAATAATGTATAAGTCGTAACGTACAAAATAAATAGGGAAATAAATAAAGAAACCACTAATTGAATGACCATCAACAAATAAGAATAAGTCATATAAAAAAGTGTCAAGAACAATTATGGAATTTAATCAATAATAAAAGGTGAAATAAGGAGTTTCCCGTATGCGACATTTACCATATTAACACTGGTGAGGAATATATATACACATATGTTATATGTATGTAAAAAATGTTGGTGTAGTTCAACATTAAAGTATGGAGTGAAAATATGGTTACGTTATAGAGATGCGAGTTTAGTTAAAATTAATTCAAAGTTTGCTTAGCTAATTTGGCAACCAGTAGTGCACTTTTGTAACTATGTGAGATATCACCTATAATAAGTACTTATGGTGGACGAGAGGTTAGTTCCAATTTTATAGGATAAAACTTTCCTAGTTAATTCGGCTACCAGCACCTATAAATAGTCAGACTACTATAAGATATCACGGTTAGTTATGGGCCATATGGACGAGGGAGTTCCAATAGAAGTCTACTTCTGCGTTGAGGCATTAAGTGGTTGATTTATGGTCCCCCTCTTTGCTAATAAGAAGTATTGAATAACTTGGGGAATTCCTATAAATGGTGTGGGTAATCTTAGGATGAGGCTGCTTCAGTGTTAAGGTATTAAATGGTTATTGTAGGTTCTGCCTCTTTCCCATTTAAGGAGTATTAAATAGTCAAGATTATCTTCTAGGTATAGTAGTGGAAATCTCTAGAGGGGTTCTACTTCACGGTTAAGGAATTAAATGGCTGTTGGAGGTTTTTCCTCTCCGCCATTTAAGAAGTATTAAGTAGCCTTATGAGGTTTCTTACAATGCCATGTGGGAAGTACAAGGGAGGGTTTCGACTTGGGTCTAGAATTAAATGGCGGGGTCTTCCTAAGGTATAGGTATTAAATGGGCATAGTCTACCTATTTCCCATTTAAAAGGTCTTAGGTGACTCGGGTACTTTCTCTCACATCGTTAGTGTATGGTTGACGGGAAATGGGTTGTTAAACCCAATATACTCCATAATTGTGCTGCAACGCTGTTATGAAGTTGGACTGGAAATGGCCATTGGCCTAAAGCTGGAGATACTTTATCGAGCCGGACTTGAATAGCTGTCGGCTTACAATCAAAGGTATACTCGAAAAGATGTAATTTTAAACATGAAAGACATGATACTTATTTAAATGCTAATGTCCAAACACTATTATGGTAAGACTTGAGATTTTCAATCACCAGACATTTTGTTACGACTCCTTCCTTATTACAACCCACAAGTTAGGGGAAATGTTGTTGATGATGAGTGCGAAGGAGGCAGTGAAGGTTTATGGTGGTACAGCTATCTATATATATTTATGATTGACTTTAATGTACCTAGATTTTTAGACATATCGATGTACTATCTAGAGACATTGCGTTTATGGATAGTTAGGAGATTGTGTTTTGAGATTTGGAGCGTGTTAAATGGGTACTTATTTTATTATTGTATTTTATCCCTTTATACATAAGATAATGAAAGTATAGATAGATAGATCTATATTTTTTTGTTTAATTAATTTTACTAACCAATAATTAGTTTCGGAATGGACCTAAGATTTGATGGGCTTTTATTGGGTCGAAAATTAGGTCTATTTAGAGAGGATTATTACATTTGGTAACAGAGCTTAGGTTACTCAATTAGGGAGAATAGGAATTTGCGAGAGTGCGTATTTGTTATTTTTGAAAATATTTTTCAAAACCCTACTCTATATACGGGTACATATATAAGGACATATGGAAACACACTAAGAAAACTTTCGATTCAGCAAGTAATACTAACGTAGGAAGTTGTGACTAATCTAAAATTTTGAACCTATAGATAGTTGAAAATGGTTGAGAATAACATCTCTAAGGTCGAAAACGACCATGCCCAAGTGATAGCCACCATTCTGGGTATGCTGCATGGTTCCGAAAATATCTAAGAGTCATGGGGCGTGGCTCAACAAGCTGCACCAATGGCCTAAGTTGGTCCACCAACTGAACCATCACCCTACCTACTAGACTTCCTTAAATCATGTAAAGATTTTCAAAATATGGGAGAGGGAGTATTTCTAGGGATGGAAGATTTTATGGAAACCAAGGTTTGGATTAATAAGTATGACTGTATATTCCGGGAGATAGGGTAAGTAGACTAGGTCAAGTGGAAGCTAGACGAATGGAAATTAAAGGGGGAGGGACTGAATTGGTGGACCATAGTGGTTGAGGAGAATGTAAAGAAGAAATTACTTAGGCTGAATTCAAGGCTCTCTTTGAGTCATAATTCATGTCTAATGTTGAAGTAAGTCTGTAATTGGAGAAGTAAATCCACTGGAAGCAAGGGGACTCCATGGAGGAGTATATCAGTAAATTAATGGTATTGGCTATGTTTGGAATGAGCCTGATTGATACCCAAGAAAAGAAGACGATGAAGTTTGTATAAGGCCTAATTCTCCATTAAAGGGGCTATATTTAACTCAAGTTCCCACAAGCGCCACCTATGAGATGTTAGTTAAAATGGCCTACTTTAGATAGTCGGTAAAGAAGAAAAGGAGGAAATAGGATAGTCAAATATTCAAGGTGGAGCGAAGAAAGGAGGATTGCGGAAAGACAAGAAAGCCAAGGGAAGGTTCAAGAAATGAGGTGTGACATTTCGTAGATGCCCAAAGAAGGGGCATGTCACCAAGGACTCCAGAGTGAGTTTGACGAGAGAAAAGCTCGATGGTAGGTGCTATAATTGCAACGAGGAAGGGTACTACAAGAATCTGTGCCTGAAACTAGCAAAGGAAGGATAGGGCATGCAAGCTTATGCTATTAAGGCTATACCTATCTCAAGCAAACCTCCTCCCAAGGAAAAGGAAAAGCCACAATGGAAGGTACAACTATTATTTTCGGTAATACTATTCGTGCCTTATTTGATTTAGGAGCATCAAATTCATTCGTAGCCAAGAGTGAAGTTAACTCTTTGGGATTAAAAACCCAGTTTTTCACCAACCCTATAGTTGTGTCAAACTCGGTTGGAAGGTCGACACATCTTTCAATGATTTGCAAAGACCTAGCGTAGATGTATGTGTTGTTGATTTTATATGTTATGCGCACGTTTTAGGTTTCGAGGGATATGGACTTATTATGGGGATAGATTGGTTGCCTTACTATGGGGTTGTATTATTGTGATAGTAGGATTGTATGGTTAAGGAGTTATGGGGGCGAGATATAGATGTTCGTTGTATGCCGCAAAGCTTACTCGAGTTAAGCTATTTGTATTCTCCTAGCCAATCACAGGATGAGCTCTCGTCTATACCTATAGTTCGAGAATTTTTGAATGTTTTTGATGAACTCTCTTGCATCCCATCCCCAAAGACAAATAGATTTCAGGATTAATTTGGAAAAAGATGCTAGATCTGTCATGCTGCCGTTGAGGCTTATGGTCCTAATCTAAGGTGAGAACTAGATAAGGAGATTTTGGAGCTATTACAGAAGAGGTTTATTTTCTATAGTACTTTTGAATGAGGAGCATCAGTTACCACTGAGGCAGATGGCTCTTTAAGATCATGCATCGACTAATGAGCACTCGACATGCTGACTAAGAATAACATGTATTCTTTCCTTAAACAGACGACTTGATTGACCAGCTTGTTGGAGCCATGGTATTTTTTCTACTAAACTTGGCCAGTGGGTTCCATCAATTAAGACTAGCTGAAGATAGCATGGAGAAGATCGTTTTTTTCATTTCAGATAGACTATATGAATGGGAAGTAACATCTTTTAGGCTGACAAATGCCACTGCATACTTTGTAAATTTAATGAGTAGAGTCTTTAAGGGGCATCTGAAAAGTTCATCGTGGTATTTCTGGATGATAATCTAGTATGATCTAAAAGCAAAGGTGAACATGAGAATCACTAAGGAAGGTTTAGGAATGCACCAACTTAAAGCTAAATTCTCAAAGTGTCATTTTTGAAGGGAGGAGGAAAGGTTTCTCGATCACATTATCTTCAAGAAAAGGTTGGCTGTTCGCCCTGGAAAAGTAGAATATATGCAAGGCTTGAAGATTCCAAGGAATGCTACTGAAGTTAGGAGTTTTCTTGGTTTGACTGATTACTATAAGAAGTTTATCAAGGCTTTGCAAAAAAAGATGTCCTATTGACCGGCCTAACCAATAAAAATTTAGTCTTTGCATGGGATGAGAAATGCACAGAAGTCTTTAAGAAACTGATGGACTTATTAATTAATGCACCTGCACTAGCGATCCCGGATGGAATGCAACCTTTCACTGTTTATACCAATGCATGTAATGCGGGGTTAGGAGCTATTCTTATGCAAGAAGGCAATGTGATAGCCTATGCAAACTAGCAGTTTAAAGACCACGATAAGAGGTGTCTCACTCATGAATTAGTATTAGGGGCTATCATATTCACCTTTAAAATTTGGAGGTATTACCTTTTAGAGGCAAGTTTTGAGCTATTTACTTATCATAAGTCCCTTACATATCTATTTCTTCAAAAAGATCTGAACGTTAGGTAGAAGAGGTGGATGGAGTTTATAGCATCATATGACTTTGAAATTCAGTACACCCCCAGAAAAGGGAATGTTGTTGCTGATGCCCTTAGCTAGAAGCATGCTACTCTTGTGCTATATATGAATGGAGGTAGTTGGAGTTCCTCTCGGATTTTAATTTTCAACTGCCTTAAGAATTCACTCTTGGTTATCTGGCAATAATGAAAGTAAGGTCAGAATTGATGGATGGCATTTGTCAAGAAGAAAAGAAGGATGCGGCAATAGTGCATATTTTAGGTAAGTTGAATTAGGGAGAGCATTCCCCATATCAGTAGGTGTTCAATCGTTGAAAAAGGATAGCTAAGGAGAGATGGATGCCTATGTGTTCCAATAGTGGAGAACGTTTTGCGAGAAGTACTGGCTAAGCGCCACTATTCTACGATCACTATTCATCTCCATAGAGATAAGATGTATAGCGACATGAAGTGGATTTTCTATTGATCAAGCATGAAGAAGCAAGCGGCAGAATATGTTGCTAGATGTTTGACTTGTCAACGATTGACCAAGGAAAGCCCGAAGGTTTATTATTTCCATTGGAGGTCCCAACTTGGAAGTGGGAACATTTATCAATAGATTTCATTAATGGGTTACCTCAGAGTCAAAGAGTCAATGAAGCTATTTGGACGATCGTAGATATGCTTGCTAAGAGTGCCCACTTTATTCCAATGAGAAGTAATAGAACCACACCATCTCTAGCACAGATCTACATCAAGGAAGTGGTATGGTTGCATGGAACTCTGGTCAACATTATCAACAATAGAGATCCTTTATTCACTAGTTAGTTTTGGAAGAGTTTGCAGTCAGCTTTAGGGACGATGCTGAATCCTTGCACCACTTACCACCCTCATACCAAGGGTTAGATGGAGAGGGTGAACATGATCTTAAAAGACTTATTGAGAGCCTGCATCATGGGTCTTGGAGTTCATTCGAAGCAGAATCTATCTTTAGTAGAGTTCACCTATAATAATAGCTATCAAGCGACATGGCATATTCTGAAGCCTTATACGGGAGGCCATGAAAGCTACATAGTTGTTGGTAGGAAAGTACCAACAAAGTTCTACTTGAACAAGATTTAATCTGGGAGACCATGACGAAGGTTGAAGTGATTAAGCGGCAAATGAATGCCACTTTAGACAGACAAAAGTCTTATGCTGATTGGCAGAGGCATGAGTTGGAATTCTCAGTTGGAGACATAGTATTGGTTAAGGTTTCCTCTTTATGAAGGTTATGAGGTTTAGAACTTAGGAGAAATTAGCGACAAGATATGTTAGGCCTTTCCTGATTTTGGAGATGGTGGGGAAATTTGTATATTGGGTGAAGCTCCTGGCTAAGTTAGCAGGAGTCCACAATATTTTCCGTTATCGCATCCAAGGAAGTGCCTACATGGTACAACCACTATAGTAGAGCCTGATCAGTTAGTAGGCATATAGATTGAGCTGATAGCACTCCGTGCTATGTCTGCATAATTGAACATGGAGTTAAGAAGCTTCATGTTGATACGCGAAGATTTTGATCAATGACAATGTGCTTCAACAAACAAGGAAGAAATATATGCAACGCTAAAGGAGGATCGATGAAGACCAAACAAACATAAATATGTTACTTTATATAGGTCTTAGTTTAGATTTATTGTTAAAATCTATCCTCAAGAGGCTTGCACGAATACTAGAAAACATTTTATAAACTTCATTTTTATTTAAGCTTTCACTGTGCATATTTTATAAGTTCAGTCGATTGAACAGGAATGGCCAGTCGACTGAAACTGGTACAAATATATAAATATGCACAGTTTCGGTCGACTGAATTTCCTGCACGGTCGACTGAATTTGTTCCTGAAAATTTTACTTCGTATTTTCAGTTGACTGAATTCCCTGCTCAGTCGACTGAATTTGAACCTGCGAATTTTCTCCGAAAAGACACCTTCTTCCTCCCAAGAGTTGCAACCATCCTCCAATGGAAATGGAAGCATCTCTTGTTTGCAACCTTTGACAACAAATACACCTCTTCTACAAGTATATATACATGATTCTAACATCATTCAAGTTACTGAATTCTCTTGCTTTAATCTTACTATTTTCTTGATCATATTCTCTAAATATTCTCAAAGCAATCACCAATCTATTGCTTGAATCACTGTCTTGTTTATAACATTCTTTTGATTCATAGCAATTCACATTTTCTAAATCTTCACAAACACATTGCATACTCTCGAGGATAAAATTATAGGAATATTGTACTACATTAGACTCATTAGTGTTGACAAGAGAACAAGTCGAATATTGTATTTTAGTAATTGAGTTGAAGTCCTCTTCGGTAGTTGAGGCAAGAAATCCCGTTCGGTTGTTCGGGTAAGTTGTAAACCTATTCCTCCGGGTGAAGTGAGGGTGTTAGTTAGTGAAATTCCTAACTGAAGCTTAGGGCTTAGTCGTAGGACTAGAGGTCTGAACCAGTATAAAATCTTGGTGTCTACTTTACTTATTATCGTTATTTATCTATATCATTCTGCTATTCCATATTACACGATCCTACCGCATAGCCTCCTCTTTCAATTGGTATCAGGGCAAGGCCGTCCTATAACCATAACATCGTTATTAGACATATTGATAATATGGAAAATAACGCAAGTACAAGCGCAACATCTGCCTATAGTTCTACATTTGCGGAAGGACAATCTACCCAAAGACCCCTCCCTTATCCAATGGACTAAATTACAACTATTGGGCTACAAGGATGAGGATTTATATGCAAGCAACAAGTTTCGAAGCCTGGAATGCTACTCAAGCAGAGTTCGTTGTACCAACAACCGATTATACTACATGGAAACAAACTCAAAAAAATGAAGCTAGTGCAAATGCCAAAGCTATGAATATGCTATTTCGCGCCCTGGATAGAAACGAATTCAACGTGTTAGCATATGTACTACTACATATCAGATATGGGAAACACTTAAAGTCATACATAAAGGCACAAACAATGTTGAACAAACAAAATATCCATGCTGAAGAATCAATTCCAAAACTTTAGAATGCGACAAAATGAATCCATCAATGACATGTACTCAAGATTTCAAGACATTCATCATGCTCTAATCGGTCTAGGAGAAAGATACACGGATTTTGACATCGTGTCTAAAGTTCTAAATTCACTCACTGATGAATGAGAGAGAAAAGTACTAGCAATCGAGGAAGAAAATGATCTATCTACAATGAAACCAGAAGAATTGATTGGAAATCTTATGTCGTATGAAGTAAATATGCAAGCTAAGAAAGATTAAGCTCAAGAAAGAAAGAATGTTGCTTTTCATGCAGAAAAGGAAGAATCAGAGTCTGAAGATGACGATCTAGCATTTATAGCTAAAAATTTCATGAAATTCTTAAAGTATAGAAAAGGAAACAAAAAAGGATTCAAAAAGAATTTCTTGAACAAACCATCATCCTCAAATATAGAATGCTTCAATTGTCACAAGAAAGGACACATGCAAAAAGATTGTCAAGAACAAATAAAGGAAAATCAGAAAAGCTTCAACAACAAAAACAAGAAGGAAAAATTCAAAAAGAAGGCATTTTCTGTAACATGGGACGATTCAGATTCATCTTCTTCCAAAAATGATAGTGATAGCGAAAATGAACAGGCAAATGTATGCTTCATGGCTCTAGATTCTGAGGTAAGTAATTTAAATTTCGACGATTTAATTGAAGTAAACACTGAACTTTTAAGCACAGTAAAAGTTCTTCAAAAGAAAACTAAGGAAAGTCGTGAAAATCAAAACAAAGCTGAGTTTGAGAGAGATATGTTAAATGATGAAAAGAAAATTCTTGAAGAAGAACTTGAAAAAGTTCAAGAATCTTATTCAAATTCGGAAACTCAATTATCACTTTTAAGTCAAGAAATTGAAACTCAAAAGAAAAAGAATGATGTACTTGTTTCTGAAAATCACGAGTTAAAAATTAAGATTATACATGTTGAATTAGAAAATAATAGTCTACAAGCTAAATTAGATGACATCACTAAAAATGTTTCTAATTTTAACAAAGGAAGAGAAAATTTATCTAAGATATTAGAAAATTCTCAATCATCTTCAAACAAACAAGGTTTAGGTTATAAAAAAGAGTCAAAAATTCCTAATAAGAAAAATATAAAACTTAAAAGGAATGTTGATTCAAAACAACAAATATTGTTAAAGAAACCTATTAAAACAAAAGTAGAGAACAAGGCAGTTAAAATTTGGGTACCAAAGACTAACAATGTATTAATAAGAAATAAATATATTAAAACATTTATGGATAATGTTCATCGTAATGAAAACTATATTTATAAAAAGGATACTAAACCAAATTGGGTTTGGTTTCCTAAACTCTAACTTTTTAGGACCCTATTAAAAAGTGGGTACCAATAATTTCATATTTATTTTCAGGTCCCACTCAAAAAGAAGAAATGGATATTAGACAATGGTTGTTCAAAACACATGAATGAAGACAAAGATATGCTTACAAACATCACATACTCTGATGGTGGCTCGGTTACCTTCGGAGACAATTCAAAAGGCTATATCATTGGCAAAGGAGATGTGAACAATTACGGTACATCAAATTTACCTTTTATAACAAATGTTTCATTAGTTGAAAATTTAAAACATAATCTACTTAGGATAAGTCAACTGTGTGACAAAGGTTTTAAAATAACTTTCTCGGATAATAAATGTAGTATTTTTTATCAAAACCAAAATCTTGTTTTTGAAGGAAATAGAGATAGAAATATTTATGTTCTAAATATGAATATTAATCATAATACGAGTATGTGTTTACTAGCCAAAGATAATGATCCTTGGTTATGGCACAAAAGATTTTGTCATATAAATTTTAAAACTATTAGAAAACTTTCTAAAAATGAATTAGTAAGAGGTTTACCCAAAATAAACTTTAAAATAAAAAATCTTTGTGATGATTGTCAAAAAGGAAAATTAACGAAATCAACTTTCAAATCTAAGAAAAATATTTCAACTTTACAACCATTAGAATTACTACATATGGATTTATTTGGACCAACACAAGTTCAATCCATTAATCATAATCGATACGTATTTGTAATAGTTGATGATTTTTCAAGATATACATGGACTATTTTTATGAAAAATAAAAGTGACACTTTTGAGCATTTTAAAACATTTGTCAAAAGAATTCAAAACACTAAATATTTGAAAATTAAAAATATATGAAGCGATCATGGAGGCAAATTCGAAAATGACGCTTTTGAAACTTTTTGTAAAAAGAAAGGAATAGATCATAACTTCTCATTTCCTAGAACTCCTCAACAAAATGGAGTTGTAGAAAGAAAGAATAGAACATTACAAGAATGCGCAAGAACATTATTAAATGGATGTTCTCTATCAAAACATTTTTAGGCAGAAGCCGTTGCTACTGCATGTTATGTATTAAATAGAATATCAATTAGACCATTAACTAAAAATACTTCTTATGAACTTTTTAATAATAAAAAGCCAAATATATCTTATTTTAAAATATTTAGATCAAATGTTTTATTTTAAATACAAAAGATCAACTAGGAAAATTCGATCGAAAAGCTGACGAAGGAATTTTCGTAGGATACTCAGAACGAAGTAAAGCATATCGTGTATTTGATAAATGAACAAACATAATTGAAGAAACTTTGTATATTTTTTTTTAAAAAATGAAATATAAAAGATGATGAAGAATTGATAAATATAGAAGAAACAAATCTTAAAAATAATAATAATGAACTAAGAACTCCTCCTAGAATATTACGAGATCAGCCAACTCAAAATATAATAGGAGAAATAAATTCTCAAGTTAGGACTAGAAATCAACTAAATCAAATGGGTCATGTAGCTTTCATTTCATCAATAGAACCTAAAAATCCTAAAGAAGCATCAACAGATGATTATTGGATTATTGCAATGCAAGAAGAACTAAATCAATTTGAACGTAACTATGTTTGGGAATTAGTTCCTCGTCCTAATAATCAATCAGTAATATGAACAAAATGGATTTACGAAAATAAAATAGACGAACAAGGTAATATAACAAGGAATAAAGCAAGACTAGTAGCACAAGGGTATAATCAAGAATAAGGTATTGATTTTGAAGAAACCTTTGCTCCTGTTGCAAGACTTGAAGCAATACGTATACTATTAGCCTTTGCATGTTTTCACAATTTTAAACTTAATCAAATGGAAGTTAAAAGTGCATTTTGAAATGGTTTTATTAAAGAAAATGTATATCTAGAACAACCTCCTTTATTTATACATGAAAAATATCCGGATCATGTATTTAAATTAAAGAAAGCACTATATGGTCTTAAACAAGCACCTCGTGCTTGGTATGAAAGACTTAAAAGTTATTTATTAAATTTGGGATTCAAAATTGGAAAAGTAGATCAAACGCTTTTTATTAAAAATACTACCAAAGATATTTTAATAATTCAAATATACGTAGACGATATTATTTTTAGTTCAACAAATGAAAATCTATGCAAAGAATTTTCAAATATAACGACTAATGAGTTCGAAATGTCTCATATGGGAGAATTATCATACTTTCTCGGACTTCAAGTTAGGCAATTATCAAATGGAATTTTTATAAACCAAGAAAAATATTGTGCTAATTTAATTAAACGATTCGGCATGGAAAACACTTCTGCTAAACCTACTCCTATGAGTACCACTACACATCTCGATCGAGACGAAAATCGCAAAAGTGTTGATCAAAAATTGTTTAGAAGTATGATAGGTTCCTTACTTTACTTAACCGCTAGTAGACCTGACATAATGATGAGTGTTTGTTTATGTGCACGTTTTCAATCCGATCCTAAAGAATCACACTTAAGAGCGGTAAAACGAACTACACGATATCTTAACAACACTAAAGATTTCGGTCTTTTCTATCCAAAGGAGTATCCATTTGAGTTAGTGTCATTCAGTGATGCTGATTTTGGTGGATCTCGAACAGACAGAAAAAGTACAAGTGATACTTGCCATTTCATTGGAAAATCACTTGTATCTTGGTTTAATAAGAAACAAAATTGTGTCTCGCTTTCCACCTGCGAAGCAGAGTATATATCAGCCGATTTAGCTTGCACTCAAGTTATATACATGCAACAAACACTTAAAGATTTTAATATTTAATAAATTCTACAATATACTGCGATAATACAAGTACAATAAACTTATCTAAAAATCTGGTTAATCACTCTCGTACAAAACATATAGATATTCGTCACCATTATCTACGTGACAATATCGAAAAGGAATAATTAATTTAGAACATATTTCTACCGAAAATCAAATTGCCGATATATTTACTAAACATATATTAGAAAACTCCTTCATAAAATTACGATGAGAGTTAGGAATAATGTCTTTTAAAGATATCATATAGAGAAAGCTAGAAAAATCTACACAATTCAGTCGACTAACACTATATGATCAGTCGATTGAATAAAGAACAAAAATGAGATTTTCAATTTATTTTTTCGAATATGTTACATAATATATCATAAAATAACGGTTATTTGTACACCATGCATTTTTCACTGTTATGGTAACCATTAAATCATTAAGTGGATGAAAAACTTTAAAGAATATTAACCACTATATATTTAGAAAATTCCTACTATAAATATATCTTAAAACTATTACTTTTTCACAACTCATTCTCACAAATAAAAGCTTAAAAAATTCATTATAAAAATGTCGTCCAACAACTCTCTCTCCCCAATCAACATCACCTCTTCAGTCGATAACACTCCAACGTCTCCAAAACTTCCCACTCCAACACCGACACATGAGCCAGTTTACAAATGGAACAATTATCATACTGGCTACACACCAGAATCCAAGAAAGCGAAACGCGGACTCTTTATTTCTCCAGACACAAAGAAAGATTGATGAAATTCATCACTTTCCACAACAACAAATAGATCTTCAACGAGAATTATACTTCGAACAAAAAGTTACGGCTAGACGATTAAGCTTCCCAGAGCAAATCGGTTTACGCTTTTGTGGATCAAAAAAGAACGAAGTGGCTGAACCCCTACATCGCCCTGTTAGTTCACTTGATCCGTCTTCATCTTACCGTACACCAGTCAATCCTGTGAATCCTTGGATGTCTCCTAAGACTCCTCAATATAGTCCAAATTCATGGGATATAAATTATATAAAGAATGAAGGGAAAAAGACTTCGAGTCCATCCACTAAGAAATAGTTAGTTTTGAAATCTATTTATGGTATTACATTTATATAATTGTAATTATTTCCTTGAATAAAGAGTTTACCTTCAAAATTAACGAAGAACAACAAAATACATTGTTCAGTCGACTGAAACCCCCTGTTCAGTCGACTGGACTCAAGGCAGAAAACAAAAAAATTTACAATTCAGTCGACTGAATCTACTGCACAGTCGACTGAAATACTTACAGAAACTTTCAGACAAAAATTCAGTCGACTAAAAACCCTGTTCAGTCGACTGAATTCAGCCCAGAAAATTTTCGGCCTTCAATTTAGTCGATTGAACAGAGTGTTCAGTCGACTGAACACCAATTCCCAGGCAACTTTCCCCTTTTAACCACCAATTTTTACCCTATTCATTCACTTTTTACTTCCCAAAACAGTTTTCTTCTCCAATATTTTCGAAACCCTAGCCCCCAATTCCTCAAAATCCACTCAAATCTACTCAAATGGCACCAAAAAGATCAAGAGCTTCATCTTCTTCATCCTCCGAACCACTTGATACTCAAATAGTGCAATGGCTCTATGATGGCGTAGCTATCACTAGATGGAATAAGATGAAGAATTCCCGTATTTTCAAGCATTCCTTTGTTGATTTCCAAAGCTTTCAAACCTACAACATCCAAGCGTTAACCGATCAAGCAGGTTTAACTTCTCTTTTGGATTTGAAAATAAATGACCATGCCATAAATCATGTAATGGTCAAATAATTTTATGCTAACCTTAATCTTGGACAGCCAACACCAAGAAATCCAAACAATAGTGTTTGGAGTATGGTATATGGAAAGAAAGTTTGGTTTTCCTTGGATAGAATAGCACACATTTTAGAATCACCAAATGTCGGGAGAAAGCTAGAAGAGATGAAATTCAATCCACATATTCGCGATAACATAAACCATCGATTTATGGAGGATGATATCAACTTCAGAGATTTTAAGTCAACCTCTCTTCGACCTATGGCAAGAATCCTTCACAAAACCCTAATGAGAACAATTACACCTCGCACGGGCTCGTACGAAATTGTCTACCCAAATAACTATCGAGCTCTATATGCTATTTTTGGCAATATACAAGTCAATTGGGTACAACTTATTCTTGATGAGTTTCTCACTTTTAATAATGGCAAAATGCGCACTATCTATTTTGGAGAATACATCATGCGACTTCTCCTCAATGTCGATACGCCATTACCCGAGTTAGAGAATAAAATGGTCCATCAAATTAACCGCCGGACCATAAGCCTAATGCAACTCCCATCTCGACCACCTCGCATAATATCACTCGCCGAATGGGAAGCAAGGCATCAAGTACAACAACAACAACAACCACCTCCTCAACCTCACCACGAAGAACATTTCGAGCAAGATGATGAAATTCGTCTCGTTGACCCAAGCTTTACTACTAACCAATCTTTGGGGATATTGCCAAGAAATCAACAAATTCTTGACACTCATCTTAAAAAGGTAGATCACAAGCTTGACAAAATCAAAGGATTCTTCAACAAGCTATGGGATGCAATCTCGTGCTCAAGCACCACTACTGCTTTGACATCTCGCGGCAAACGTCCGACACCTACGTTTACATGGACGACATCCGAAGAGCAAATAAGTAGCAGCGCAAGCGGAGCTAGTTGTGGCCAAGGAGGAAGAGCGTACAGACCACCAACAGGAGGAACCGTCATACGTGAACCAACAGGAGGAAGGGAAGGTTCATATGACTGGGATAAAGATGAGTAATTTTAGTATGGTTTGATGTTTATTTATAACTTTATTATGGCTTGTATAATTAGCCATTTTGTGCTTGTTCGACGCAACATTTTTCATTTTTTTAAGTCATGGTTATGCAAATTTTCTTTTCTCTATGTGTCAGGACACGATTTTTCGTTGCCGAAAAAACCGACATCAATACGTCCACTGTATCAACTGCCGAGAAATCGAATACCGAAAAACCGAACACTGAGGGTTTTACGAAAGAAGAAAGAAAAAGAAAAATAGAGGGAAAAGAAAATAGATAATTTTTTTTGAAAACAGAGAAAGAAAACAGAGAATTTGAAAAATAGAAGATAGAAGAATTTTAAAAATAGAACGGGACAGAAAACAAACGGAACAACATCAGAATCTCACAATTCGCAGCGGAACAACATATAATAATAAATGAATAATCTTTAAACAAAGAACTATATCAGTTATTACATTTTATCACATTTCATTACATCATATCATCAGAGTGTACAACAACAATATACAACATCAAACAGTGCAGCGGAAAAAGAAATACTATATAAGTAATATGCCATGCCATCCAGCTTGCCTCCAGCAACTCTACAATATCCAGAATATCCTGATAAACCTAACTCTTAACTGCCCGTGTGGAAATTGGTGGGCACCCAGAGTTTAGGAAGGAAAACAATAAACTCCGAATCAGTCATGTGACTGGTGTGAGAACTCAAAACAGTTTATTTATCTTTAAAATCAAATAGAGGAATATTTTTATTTCAATTCGCAATGCTTTTAAAAAAATGAGACTACCATAAGGCCTCCCGCACACACACACAATGCAAACGCAGAATCGGAGGAGATTTCTCCTTATGATAGTCAAAGATGCTTGATACGCATTTAAATAACATTTGATATTATTATTAGTGTATAGTGTAGAAAAAATTCATTTCGAAAGTAGAATATAAATCTTAGCCAGCATAGACATTTCGAACTATGCCTACTATAGCTACCATCCAAACAGTGGTGACCACCATAAGTGAATGGCAGGTTCTACAACTAATACCGTACAAGTTTCGTATTGGGAATTGGATTTCCAACAAATGGTCAGGCCAAGGAACTTCCCATTGCCACTGAGAATGCCTCTGGAAAGACACCCCCGAGAACCAAACCGGAACTCTGCCAACACAAGGCCGGGTTACCCCTTAACTGGGTAACTACTGACACGAGCACGCCATTCCCCGGTCCTTTAGGACCTTTTCAACCGAGCGCTCGATATCCAACATCACACCATAATAAATAGAGTGTTTTCAACATGAGTAAGTATCTGGGCTCCATACCATGATACCACCCCTTTCCAGAAGGAAATGCACATACCCTAAGGGGAGCTACAGCAACCCCTAATAACCTTGCCGCATCTTTCCTGTTTTGACCATTTCCGGGATGTGAGGCTCGACGAATTCACGTCCACAAAAACATACTTTATACAAAAGCCATGCTTTGGGTCAATAAATGATCAACACAATGATCACTAAGATAGACGATCAAATAAATGATCCTATCACAAATAATCAACACAATGATCATTTCAGCATCACTCAGCATGTCACATTACCAAAATGGGATATATTGCTGATAACTTCAACTATATAACCTTTGAGCTCGTACGTCTCAAAGAAGGGTGTTAAGCAAAGAATAAATTCTCCGCCACCAACAGAAATATATTTGAAAGAAATCGGCTTTATATCTCAACTTGTAATGTCAGACACACAATCCATACAAGTCTGTTCCGGGCTCGAACAGAACCGAAGGCACTTACAAAGAAGTCCTTGCAATCCGGATATTCACAATCCTGATCGGATTTCCCATCACATATGGAGTCTCTATACCGGGGACCAGTCGATGCAAAGACATTCGACAAGAAACCCTCTCGTTTTCAAAAATATCCGGTCTTCAACACCGGTCTTCGAATGCAATTCATAACGACGTATCACATATTCGGAATGGGTTATACGACCCCATGGTCCTTTCCCGGTTAACCCGAATAGTGAGCGCTTATTTTAAAAAAATAAGTGTGGCATTCAATTTCAAACAAATCACAACATGTACCATTTAAGGTAAATATCGATAGTCGGTTATTGAACTATCAATGGATATGCCAACATCACCAGATTCCAAATAATTTTTCAAATTATTTATTTTCCAAAATATCTTTAGAAGATATAAACTTTCCGTACTTCAAAAATAAATCGATTTTTATTTTTAAACCTATTTTTCCCAATTCCATTTATAAATTCTATATTGAATTTATATTCCAAAATATTCATGAATATACAATTTCTATTATTCATTTCCAATTTATCTTCAGAAAGATAAATTCTCAAAACTTTACATTTCTCATTGGAAAAACAATTTCCATACTTATTTATTTTATAAGTAATCCACAAATTTATTTATTTTCAACCTTGGAAAATATTCCATATATTCTAATCGAAATTAAGTATATATTTCATTCTTTAAGGAAATCATTCACTTAACCATATTTATTTGGGCCAAAACGAATGTTGCGTAGAACATCGTTACGACAACCCAAAATCACTAGTATAGGGATTCGAAATAAAATAGATATATAAATCCCAATACTATACAAACATTTCCTTTCGGAAATTATCTATTATAACAACAGTGTTATAATCTATTATTTCCTTCAATTTCTCGAAAACATCTATTTCAACAATAAATGTTGAAATCTATGATTTCGAATCTCAATATATTTTAAAACATCGTTAGATTGTTTTAATTCTATTTAAAACATCACATTCCAAATAATTCTTTAACATAATATTCACTATATAAAAACGTGAATATATATTGTTAATAAATTTCATCACTTCTATTCATTTTAGTTTAAGGAATTATTCACTGTCTAAAACATGAATATAACTCCATAAATAAATTAGAACAATTTACTTATCAACATAAGTCATTTTCAATTTATAAAACAATGTTTATAAATTTCATTTCTATTTATTTTACAACAACTTCCTTTTATAAATTTCCTTTATAAATATATTCAATTTCATATCTCAATGATATACTAAAATTTCATATTATAAGTCAAACACTTATAATTTATTTGTTTATAAAATCGTTCCTCTAAACTTCACAAATCTATAAATCTTATAACTTCTAAGATTCATTTATTTATCCACATCTATTTCCTAAATAACTTTATAAATTTTATTTATAAAATTTATTTATAACTTCACCGTTTTAATTCTATAACTTTCATTCATTTGTGAAATTCATTCACAATTCTTTCTAATACTTATAAAAGCTCGTTTTGTAATCCCAATATTTTTAATTTATCAATATCCATTTATAAATCTTTTAATATAAAACAATTTATATTACTATTTTAAAACGTCTTTTAACTCCTTATAATTTCATCTTTTTAATTTATAAAATAATCAAATTTCATAAATTCTATAGATTTCATTCCTTTATGAAATTCATTTACAAATCATTCTATCACTTATAAAAGCTTGTTTTATAATTCAAGATATTCTAAATTCATAAATATCCACTTATAAATCTTTTAATATAAAACAATTTATATTATTACTTTAAACATCTTCAACTCTTTTATAATTTCATCATTCTGATTTATAAAATAAAAATTTTATAAATCCTATTTTTAAACTTCTTATAATAAATTTAGAAAACCCAGTTCAAATTATTTTATAAAACCACTAATCCCATATTTTCAAAAATCAACTTTTAACTATATTTCTCAAAAATATAACTTTTATAACATTAAATTTATAACGTTTATTTATTTATAATGGATCAATCCCAAAAATATTATATAAACGTATATTTTCAAAAATCCCTTTAGAAATAAAAATCGTTGTTTTTAAATTTCAAAAATTTGATCTGATGATGCAACACATCAAATAGTCAAACACGATTTTTCAAACATCATATATTATCCATGATAAACAATCAAATATCACAATATATGAAAATAAACAAACACTTGTGAGGAATCCAGTTGGATCCCTCCAACCTGTTTCCCTGCATCCACAGACATTAGCACAATACCATTCCGTTTCAAGACGGAATATCGCGGTATATGGGTTTTTATAAAATATATCCGCTTACTAACGGCGCAATAGGGTCTCATCCGCTAAAAGAAAATGCGGGAAATCAATCAACTGCAATATATACATATGCCAATATATATATATTGCTATATATATAATATAATACCAATTCCACTTCGAGGTGGAATATCGCGGTATATGTGTGTAATAAATAACCTCCGCTTACTAACGGCGTATAGGGTCTATTCACATCCAATATATATATAACAATCATCATTCAAGCATTCAATCAACACAGTCAAGCAATTTTAAATCTAACTATTTAAAATTTAAATAAACAATAAAATTCCTTTTGAGTGAGAAGTTCTCACCTTTATTCCCGTTTGCAATCCACTTCCAATTCAACTTGTTTTCTTCATTTATACCTTGTATAAATATTTACACAATTTATTAATATTCGAATCAATCGAATAAATTAAATTTTCATTAGATAGTTTCGATTCATCGGCGATTTCATTTTTAATAGTTTTTTTTTTTTTTTTGGCAAAGCACTTTTAAACTAATCTCTTCTTTAAAATTTTATTTAACTAAAATTTAAATTTCATACTAATGATTCTTTTTAAACGAATCATAACTTTTAAACAAATTTTCTTATTTAATTTATTTACTTAACCAATAATTTCTATTTCTTTTAATGAACACTTTTAATTTGAACTAATTTAAAATTAATTTCCTATTAGATAAACTAAATTAGCCAAATTATTCTATTAAACAAACTTTATTTTACCAATTTATTTAATTAAATCGAATTCCCTTTTTGAAAATCTTTTAGTATCAAAAATAATTTAAATTAGAGATTAAATAAGTATATTTATTTCCTTTTAAAATCATATATTAAAATAACTTATATAGAAAAAAAAATTCTTTTTCCTCTATCTCTCAAAATCTTAGTTACCTGTATACATTTTTTTTTTCTTCTCTGTATTTTCTAAAATTAAACATACATATACCTATTTATTTAAATTGAATTGATAGCAAAAAGAATATACCTTACCGCCCACAAATCAACTCATGACCGTGCCTTGCAACGGTCGCCGCTACCTTCATCGATCAAAGCTCCAATCCCACGGCCATCTCGAGTTGAACCCCCTACCATCGCGACGCCCTAACGGTCCTTGAAATCGTGCGCGCCGCCCCAGACCATTGCACCGCTCGAGAGCCCCCACCATCACTCGAATCGCGACTGCCTCGTCGTCGCTGCCGCGCGCCGCCGCAAGCGCCTCCTGCGCGAATCCCCTCGACCCCTCCTATGCGCGCGCCATCGAGCCTGGTCGCCGTCGCGAGCTCGACCCTACACGGCTCGACTCGATCTCGTGTATTGCAATTTGGGGATGTCGACTGATTTCAATTTAAGAATAAAGAAGGAAAGGAGACGAGCATTTTTTTTTTTCTAACCATCGGCCATTGATTTTTAGAACGAACGAAATAAGTTTCGTTCGAGATTTTGGAGAGAAAAGGGGAAGGAGGAGACGACGTCGGCCATTTTTTTTTTCATTTTGATCTGTTTGTTTTGAAAACTGAAGATTGCGTTATTTTTAAAACGTGAAGAACATGGGCATCACGTTCACCTTCGTGATCTCAGGCGAGATTTTAGGCGTGAGGAAAGGGAGAATCGTGTACTGAAGTTGACAAATTTTAATTTAAATTCAAATTGAATATTGAATTCGTTTTAAAATTTCAATGCGTTTACCCACCGTGTGCTCACATATCGACTCCGAAAAATACGAAATTTGAAATCCGGCAATAATTCAATATTACGGACCCAATGGAACTGGTTTCGTCGAATTCCGAGACTGTGCCTCGGACGGCTATTTTTAAATATCGATTCAAACGATTAAATTTCAAAACTGAACAATTCACTTTCAATTTCAATTTTGAAGCTTCTAAAATCTTCAATATTATCAATATGAATTTTACAAGCCTTTGAAATATTTTTATTCAGCTTAAAATTGAAGAATCAAATTTTTATTCAACTTTCAATAGATTAAATTCTATAATTTAATCGCTAATTTCAAAGTTATATTGAAAATTCAATCCAAACCATCCTTCAAATATTTAAAATAAATTAAATATTCTCAAATTGAATTGTTAAAAAATCCTGGGTCGTTACAATCTTTCCCCCTTAAAAGAATTTCGTCCCGAAATTGCAAGTTAAGAAGAATGCCCTTATCCCGTCTATCATTTTTCACAATTCAAATAATTTTATCAACTTACTAACCTAAATCTTTTTTTTTTTACTAGAGATTTACTATCATTTCAACTAGCTTTCCAACTTCAATTATAGGTTTCAAACAACATTGTTTTCCTAGCCATTCAAATTTAAATTCAAATTCAAATTTTAAACTTTCAAATTTTTCTCAAAAATTTTCTAACACCCTAAATTTTCGAAAAATTTCGCCAGCGTTTCCTTTGCGCGGCTAGCTCGGTACGACTACAAAATGGCACCACGGCCCCTCAGAATCAAAAAGAAAAGAGAAAAGCCAAGTGGCTAGAGAAGAAAGTCATCAAATCTCATACTGAAATTGAAATACGTACCTTTTTGTCGAGCAATTCAATTTTATTCTTTGAAATCAAATTTCCATTCCATTTATACCTGTATAACCTGCTAGTAGTAGCATCCAAATCTAACATTCAAACCATTTTGCCAATTCCATTGCAAAATTTCCAATATATGCTTCTTATTAGGGGTGGGCGCGGTCGATTAACCGCACAAATCGGTTAATTTTTGCGGTTAACCTAAAATAATATGCGGTTCGGTTAACCGATATTCGGTTAATCGATGTTGGTAGTATCGACCGAACCGCAAAATTTAAACCGCGGTTAACTGGTCACATAGAACGGTTAACCGACTATTATTCGCGGTTAAACGGTTAATTGGTTAATCGGTAAAGTTAGAACGGTTAACCGACTGATTGTTTGCAATTTTGAAATGTTTGCATAGCTCAGCCATCATACACTTAGCTCAGCAATAAATAATGATCTATAAAATTTACAATATTATGTATAATCAATTCCCAAACTTGAACATTATAATATATATTATACATTATAATCAAGACCCGCCATCAGCCATCATACACTTAGCTCAGCAATAATGATCTAGAAGATTTGTCAGTTCATTGCAAATACAAATTATACAATAATGATCTAGAAAATAATACAACAATGCTGCATGCAGCTAAAATAAAGTCACCATACACTTAAACCTCTTTGTGTGTACAAACCTCAGTCCTTAGTTCATTGCAAATATAAATTATACAATAATGATCTAGAAAACAATGCTGCATGCAGCTAAAATAAAGTCACCATACACTTAAACCTCAGTTCATCACAAGAACTTTCTTCTCCATGCTCGTATTCTTCGACATTTTCTGAAAATTAAATAATAAGAACTTATCAGTTTGTAGATAACACTGAAGAGTATGAACAAATTAAGCCATACATTTATCAATCTTTATTAATCCAGGTAAAGTTCCAGATGCAGTAGTTACATCTGAATATGTTTATCGGCACAAAGCATGTAGATTGCGTAGAGCACAGAGCACAGAGACTAAATTTTCAGCTAACCTCATTATACCTCTTAAATGAAAGAAGATTAACAAGAACTTTATTCTACATTAAAACCACATAGATCACTCCACTGTGCCATTCAAACCACTACACCATTCAAACTGGTCAGGGAAGTTGTGAATAAAATGAGTTTCAAAGATGCATTGATTTCGAATGAATACAAGGTCTTGTACGCAGTTCCTAAGTTATAGATTTCAAAAATTTATGAACTCCAGTACATATCAGTTTCAATGAATGCCTTTGTACCTCTATCCATTACTAAACTTTCGAGTCTTCTATATGTATGCAAACCTATTAGAAACGAACTGCAGTTTTTTGAAGAGAATATAACGCATTGAGGAAGTTTATGCTACGCATTGAGAAAGTTTATGCTCAAAAGTTAACATATCGTATAAATGAAATCTATTATGTATAAAAATATGCTCTTTTTAACATAAACTTTAACTACACATGTTAATTTAGCTATTCATTTTCTAATACACAAATGCAAGTTAATGAGGGAACTTCTACTCTGGTTTTAATCAGAGCGTATATGAGGAAGCACCAATCAAGTAGCTCTACCAGTGCATTGCACGAGCTGTGAATGTATTATTAATGTATGTATGAAATATATGGACTAAAATATGTATCCTGCCAACCAACTATTTTCTGCACTGATAATTCAGTTGCTACAACAGTTTGCAAAGTTGTAATGTAATGGGTTCCCTAACAGATATTGAAAATAAAACCAATTCATGCAGACTTAACAATTTTATGTGGATTGTTCATATGTATATGCATGAATACTGATTAATGTAACAGTCCTGCAAATGCATTTGCCTTTGTCAAACTGTAATCACTATCCTGATATTATTAAAATGGTGTAAAATTGAACTCATATTCTTAGTTTTACTTATAGTTCTTTTTACTTTGATACGACTGAAATCTATCACAAACGGCCATGACGGGTGTCAAATTTGCTTTTAAAATTCGTTTTCTAATGACTGTATGTTCGATATTATTTCTTTGATTTCAGTTATTTTAATTAATGTAATTTACAGGTTTATTCTTCTAAAAAAAATTGCCTGCTGCCACAGAGCAGCAGATATAAAAAAAAAGGTTATGTACCTTTGAAAAAAATGCACAATCTATTTAAGTGGTCACTGGAACCAAGCACTGTCCGGCTAAACTTTGTGAAGTCTCTATGTGCTTGCTCATTTTAAATGTATTAGTTAGTGTCCACATAACAAACACTTAAAGATTACTCTCACATTACTTCCACACAAGAATCTATGTATAAACTATCAATATTACTATATGAAATTACTAAATGGAAAAAAATAAATAAAGATGCAGTAGCATCATGTGGAATACTACCAGTTTGAATCAGTGTGTTCCAGATATTTCTTGCATCCAAGTGCAATTTATTTTTTTCCACATTACTTTAGATTGGCTATAATTAACCTTGGTCAATGTGATAATGGTAGTTTAAAACTTATGATACACTACAGTACACATGCATATATTTGACTATTGTTTAAGGAAAACATAAATGTGAGTATATGTCTACACTACAGTACACATGCATATGTTTGAATAGTTAGACTGAAATTGAAATAAACTGAATAAATTGAAGTGAATATACACACTGTGATTAAGGAGATATTTACCCATTACTATTTCATAATCCTCATGATAACTTGAATGAATTTCGATCTAGGTTAGCAAGTCAATTGTATCATGATCCTTGAAGCAAGGTGATATATTGGTCAGGAATTAGCTTACTTTGTGGCGGTTGCCATTTTTGTTTTTAGATTGGAAAATAACCCCCTAAATGGAAAGAGGGATGCAAACGATGTTAGTTACTACTAGCATATCTAAGGTACTAACATGGGCTGGTTATCAATAACAATTTTATAAGACCATAGATCTATTTATTGTGTTTTCAACTGTAAAATGCCTATTGTCTGCCAAAGAAAATTATACTGTCATCTATCTTTGAGCCAACTTCACCATGACTGCAACCACAATCAACGGCCCTGCATCAAAATCCACACGCAACTGGCACTGCCCTCATTAACTTTATATATACCAAAATATGTTACGTATGTAGCCTTTTTAATTCCAACCAAATTAAGATTCGTGTATTTTGTAAAACCCATCCTCCTTCTGTAAAATCATGGAATGTAGTTTATAACTCGCAATATGGTCTTCTATAGTATGATCCAAATAAACTTCGATCTTTATCAATCAAACAAATATGTCAAAAGTCTAGTATATACATTATTCAAGCTCTTTCAGATCTCCACCTACCTTATGCATTGATCCCTTGTTCTTTTATTCTCAAATGTAGGTTACTTTTTGACGAAAGAAACACTTTTTGCAGTAAATCTAATTATCTTAAGCATTTAGTCAATACTTTGAATAATCTTGTTTATCATCGCTTATGGTAGCCTTGTAATATCATCAACGACATACCCAATATTTCTCCAACAATTAAGCTGTTATTTTTTACAAGTAACAATGATACTATCATCAAAAATATTTCGAGTAGGTTTACTGATACATACAATAGTTTTTTGTTACCGTTTGAATCTCAGGGATGGATTTCTACAAAATCTACACTGGGCTGTTGCCCGAGTTAGAATTATGGAAATTTGACCATTTGATGTTAAAATGAAGTCGACAAAAAATGTGTCATTTAGTTTCATCGTTTGGTTTTTACATCAATCGATAATATAGAAAAAAAATGAGGACCATTTTCACACTTTGATTCAAGACCAGTTGACAATATAAAAATGATAATTCAGTCCACCATCATTCTTTGTTTTTTAAACTGACTGCTAAATATTTCCACCTTAGTCTTTATCCTTTCCAGATCTAATTTAAATATTATGTCTCTCTGCATCAATATAATATACGTTGGAAGAGCAATCTTTCATTTAACCATGCAAGTGTAAGTCTATGTAAAAGAACTAAGAAGCAAAATGAATACAAACAGATCAATAAATACAAAAGAACTAACAGATCAATAAATAATCTCAGAAACGAAAACATGCAAGTGTAAGTCTATTTAAAAGAACTAAGAAGCAACCAAATCACGATTGGAAGTGGAACGATGCAAAATGAAAATCGAACTCACATTTTTTCTCTTCCGGCTATTATTAACCATTGCTGAAATGGGCGATCTGCGGATCTAATGAGCAAAGATTGAAGAGCAAGGCGGCACTCGGCGCGGCGGACTGGATTATCACGATTGTGATTCTGAATCTCTGATAAGAACGAAAATTAAATGGTTAAGCAAGGCACTCGGCGCGGCGAATTTGAGTGAATGAAATTGAATACGGATGGAGTAGTTACTGCTGAATTGAATAGCGGCGGAGGAAAGTAAACTAGGGTTATGCAAGCACGCAGAGTCTCACGAAAGCAATGGGTCGGGTAGCAATTGTTGGGCAGGCCCGATAATTTGAAATATATATTCGGTTAACGGTTAACCGATAAATAACCGCGGTTAACCTTTAACCGAACCGATTTTGGTCGGTTAACATCGGTCGGTTAACCTAAAGTTCGGTTAACCAATTTATTCGGTTAAAGCGGTTCGATTAAGATCGGTTTGGTCGGTTAAGTCGGTTCGGTCGGTTAAATGCCCACCCCTACTTCTTATACGTTTTTACTTCACTATTGAAGTTACATATTTAATTTTCATTCAATTTCACGTTTCAATTCAATTCACACTTCAAATTCATTCGAATTCAATTCTCAATTTAAATTCTATTTGAATTAAATTCTAAATTCTAAATATTGAATTCTAACAATTAACTTTTATTTAGTAATTCATATTACTATCTTAAATTAGTTTCATTCACTAATTCATTTCAATATTCAATTCATCACGAATTTACTTAATTACTAACAAAGGAAATTTCAATTTATTTCTTTTTTTTTCTTACTTGAATTTATATACAATTCAAATTTATTTTCAAATTTAGCTCACGACTAAACTTTAATTTAACCAATTCAAATTCCCATTCATTAGTCCATGAATAAATAATTTATCAAGTTAGTTTACTTGAATTCAATCCATTTTATTTTATTCCTATATACTAATGATAATAATTCAATATTATCACTTCTAACAATCATGCAATCATATACTATAATAATTCATAGAAAATCATTTTTTTTCTATTCAAAATAGTTTTGGGCAAAAATTATTTTATTTACCCGATTCAAAAATAATTTTTATATTCACTAACAAATACGCGCTCATATCTATTATTACTCTCAAACTCATTCTAGAGTACTGCTGACTCTATCTCTAATGAGTAATACCCATCAGAACCATGGTTGTCGCTTAACCAACAGCTCTGATACCACATTGTCAGGACACGATTTTTCGTTGCCGAAAAAACCGACATCAATACGTCCACTGTATCAACTGCCGAGAAATCGAATACCGAAAAACCGAACACTGAGGGTTTTACGAAAGAAGAAAGAAAAAGAAAAATAGAGGGAAAAGAAAATAGATAATTTTTTTTGAAAACAGAGAAAGAAAACAGAGAATTTGAAAAATAGAAGATAGAAGAATTTTAAAAATAGAACGGGACAGAAAACAAACGGAACAACATCAGAATCTCACAATTCGCAGCGGAACAACATATAATAATAAATGAATAATCTTTAAACAAAGAACTATATCAGTTATTACATTTTATCACATTTCATTACATCATATCATCAGAGTGTACAACAACAATATACAACATCAAACAGTGCAGCGGAAAAAGAAATACTATATAAGTAATATGCCATGCCATCCAGCTTGCCTCCAGCAACTCTACAATATCCAGAATATCCTGATAAACCTAACTCTTAACTGCCCGTGTGGAAATTGGTGGGCACCCAGAGTTTAGGAAGGAAAACAATAAACTCCGAATCAGTCATGTGACTGGTGTGAGAACTCAAAACGGTTTATTTATCTTTAAAATCAAATAGAGGAATATTTTTATTTCAATTCGCAATGCTTTTAAAAAAATGAGACTACCATAAGGCCTCCCGCACACACACACAATGCAAACGCAGAATCGGAGGAGATTTCTCCTTATGATAGTCAAAGATGCTTGATACGCATTTAAATAACATTTGATATTATTATTAGTGTATAGTGTAGAAAAAATTCATTTCGAAAGTAGAATATAAATCTTAGCCAGCATAGACATTTCGAACTATGCCTACTATAGCTACCATCCAAACAGTGGTGACCACCATAAGTGAATGGCAGGTTCTACAACTAATACCGTACAAGTTTCGTATTGGGAATTGGATTTCCAACAAATGGTCAGGCCAAGGAACTTCCCATTGCCACTGAGAATGCCTCTGGAAAGACACCCCCGAGAACCAAACCGGAACTCTGCCAACACAAGGCCGGGTTACCCCTTAACTGGGTAACTACTGACACGAGCACGCCATTCCCCGGTCCTTTAGGACCTTTTCAACCGAGCGCTCGATATCCAACATCACACCATAATAAATAGAGTGTTTTCAACATGAGTAAGTATCTGGGCTCCATACCATGATACCACCCCTTTCCAGAAGGAAATGCACATACCCTAAGGGGAGCTACAGCAACCCCTAATAACCTTGCCGCATCTTTCCTGTTTTGACCATTTCCGGGATGTGAGGCTCGACGAATTCACGTCCACAAAAACATACTTTATACAAAAGCCATGCTTTGGGTCAATAAATGATCAACACAATGATCACTAAGATAGACGATCAAATAAATGATCCTATCACAAATAATCAACACAATGATCATTTCAGCATCACTCAGCATGTCACATTACCAAAATGGGATATATTGCTGATAACTTCAACTATATAACCTTTGAGCTCGTACGTCTCAAAGAAGGGTGTTAAGCAAAGAATAAATTCTCCGCCACCAACAGAAATATATTTGAAAGAAATCGGCTTTATATCTCAACTTGTAATGTCAGACACACAATCCATACAAGTCTGTTCCGGGCTCGAACAGAACCGAAGGCACTTACAAAGAAGTCCTTGCAATCCGGATATTCACAATCCTGATCGGATTTCCCATCACATATGGAGTCTCTATACCGGGGACCAGTCGATGCAAAGACATTCGACAAGAAACCCTCTCGTTTTCAAAAATATCCGGTCTTCAACACCGGTCTTCGAATGCAATTCATAACGACGTATCACATATTCGGAATGGGTTATACGACCCCATGGTCCTTTCCCGGTTAACCCGAATAGTGAGCGCTTATTTTAAAAAAATAAGTGTGGCATTCAATTTCAAACAAATCACAACATGTACCATTTAAGGTAAATATCGATAGTCGGTTATTGAACTATCAATGGATATGCCAACATCACCAGATTCCAAATAATTTTTCAAATTATTTATTTTCCAAAATATCTTTAGAAGATATAAACTTTCCGTACTTCAAAAATAAATCGATTTTTATTTTTAAACCTATTTTTCCCAATTCCATTTATAAATTCTATATTGAATTTATATTCCAAAATATTCATGAATATACAATTTCTATTATTCATTTCCAATTTATCTTCAGAAAGATAAATTCTCAAAACTTTACATTTCTCATTGGAAAAACAATTTCCATACTTATTTATTTTATAAGTAATCCACAAATTTATTTATTTTCAACCTTGGAAAATATTCCATATATTCTAATCGAAATTAAGTATATATTTCATTCTTTAAGGAAATCATTCACTTAACCATATTTATTTGGGCCAAAACGAATGTTGCGTAGAACATCGTTACGACAACCCAAAATCACTAGTATAGGGATTCGAAATAAAATAGATATATAAATCCCAATACTATACAAACATTTCCTTTCGGAAATTATCTATTATAACAACAGTGTTATAATCTATTATTTCCTTCAATTTCTCGAAAACATCTATTTCAACAATAAATGTTGAAATCTATGATTTCGAATCTCAATATATTTTAAAACATCGTTAGATTGTTTTAATTCTATTTAAAACATCACATTCCAAATAATTCTTTAACATAATATTCACTATATAAAAACGTGAATATATATTGTTAATAAATTTCATCACTTCTATTCATTTTAGTTTAAGGAATTATTCACTGTCTAAAACATGAATATAACTCCATAAATAAATTAGAACAATTTACTTATCAACATAAGTCATTTTCAATTTATAAAACAATGTTTATAAATTTCATTTCTATTTATTTTACAACAACTTCCTTTTATAAATTTCCTTTATAAATATATTCAATTTTATATCTCAATGATATACTAAAATTTCATATTATAAGTCAAACACTTATAATTTATTTGTTTATAAAATCGTTCCTCTAAACTTCACAAATCTATAAATCTTATAACTTCTAAGATTCATTTATTTATCCACATCTATTTCCTAAATAACTTTATAAATTTTATTTATAAAATTTATTTATAACTTCACCGTTTTAATTCTATAACTTTCATTCATTTGTGAAATTCATTCACAATTCTTTCTAATACTTATAAAAGCTCGTTTTGTAATCCCAATATTTTTAATTTATCAATATCCATTTATAAATCTTTTAATATAAAACAATTTATATTACTATTTTAAAACGTCTTTTAACTCCTTATAATTTCATCTTTTTAATTTATAAAATAATCAAATTTCATAAATTCTATAGATTTCATTCCTTTATGAAATTCATTTACAAATCATTCTATCACTTATAAAAGCTTGTTTTATAATTCAAGATATTCTAAATTCATAAATATCCACTTATAAATCTTTTAATATAAAACAATTTATATTATTACTTTAAACATCTTCAACTCTTTTATAATTTCATCATTCTGATTTATAAAATAAAAATTTTATAAATCCTATTTTTAAACTTCTTATAATAAATTTAGAAAACCCAGTTCAAATTATTTTATAAAACCACTAATCCCATATTTTCAAAAATCAACTTTTAACTATATTTCTCAAAAATATAACTTTTATAACATTAAATTTATAACGTTTATTTATTTATAATGGATCAATCCCAAAAATATTATATAAACGTATATTTTCAAAAATCCCTTTAGAAATAAAAATCGTTGTTTTTAAATTTCAAAAATTTGATCCGATGATGCAACACATCAAATAGTCAAACACGATTTTTCAAACATCATATATTATCCATGATAAACAATCAAATATCACAATATATGAAAATAAACAAACACTTGTGAGGAATCCAGTTGGATCCCTCCAACCTGTTTCCCTGCATCCACAGACATTAGCACAATACCATTCCGTTTCAAGACGGAATATCGCGGTATATGGGTTTTTATAAAATATATCCGCTTACTAACGGCGCAATAGGGTCTCATCCGCTAAAAGAAAATGCGGGAAATCAATCAACTGCAATATATACATATGCCAATATATATATATTGCTATATATATAATATAATACCAATTCCACTTCGAGGTGGAATATCGCGGTATATGTGTGTAATAAATAACCTCCGCTTACTAACGGCGTATAGGGTCTATTCACATCCAATATATATATAACAATCATCATTCAAGCATTCAATCAACACAGTCAAGCAATTTTAAATCTAACTATTTAAAATTTAAATAAACAATAAAATTCCTTTTGAGTGAGAAGTTCTCACCTTTATTCCCGTTTGCAATCCACTTCCAATTCAACTTGTTTTCTTCATTTATACCTTGTATAAATATTTACACAATTTATTAATATTCGAATCAATCGAATAAATTAAATTTTCATTAGATAGTTTCGATTCATCGGCGATTTCATTTTTAATAGTTTTTTTTTTTTTGGCAAAGCACTTTTAAACTAATCTCTTCTTTAAAATTTTATTTAACTAAAATTTAAATTTCATACTAATGATTCTTTTTAAACGAATCATAACTTTTAAACAAATTTTCTTATTTAATTTATTTACTTAACCAATAATTTCTATTTCTTTTAATGAACACTTTTAATTTGAACTAATTTAAAATTAATTTCCTATTAGATAAACTAAATTAGCCAAATTATTCTATTAAACAAACTTTATTTTACCAATTTATTTAATTAAATCGAATTCCCTTTTTGAAAATCTTTTAGTATCAAAAATAATTTAAATTAGAGATTAAATAAGTATATTTATTTCCTTTTAAAATCATATATTAAAATAACTTATATAGAAAAAAAAATTCTTTTTCCTCTATCTCTCAAAATCTTAGTTACCTGTATACATTTTTTTTTTTCTTCTCTGTATTTTCTAAAATTAAACATACATATACCTATTTATTTAAATTGAATTGATAGCAAAAAGAATATACCTTACCGCCCACAAATCAACTCATGACCGTGCCTTGCAACGGTCGCCGCTACCTTCATCGATCAAAGCTCCAATCCCACGGCCATCTCGAGTTGAACCCCCTACCATCGCGACGCCCTAACGGTCCTTGAAATCGTGCGCGCCGCCCCAGACCATTGCACCGCTCGAGAGCCCCCACCATCACTCGAATCGCGACTGCCTCGTCGTCGCTGCCGCGCGCCGCCGCAAGCGCCTCCTGCGCGAATCCCCTCGACCCCTCCTATGCGCGCGCCATCGAGCCTGGTCGCCGTCGCGAGCTCGACCCTACACGGCTCGACTCGATCTCGTGTATTGCAATTTGGGGATGTCGACTGATTTCAATTTAAGAATAAAGAAGGAAAGGAGCCGAGCATTTTTTTTTTTCTAACCATCGGCCATTGATTTTTAGAACGAACGAAATAAGTTTCGTTCGAGATTTTGGAGAGAAAAGGGGAAGGAGGAGACGACGTCGGCCATTTTTTTTTTCATTTTGATCTGTTTGTTTTGAAAACTGAAGATTGCGTTATTTTTAAAACGTGAAGAACATGGGCATCACGTTCACCTTCGTGATCTCAGGCGAGATTTTAGGCGTGAGGAAAGGGAGAATCGTGTACTGAAGTTGACAAATTTTAATTTAAATTCAAATTGAATATTGAATTCGTTTTAAAATTTCAATGCGTTTACCCACCGTGTGCTCACATATCGACTCCGAAAAATACGAAATTTGAAATCCGGCAATAATTCAATATTACGGACCCAATGGAACTGGTTTCGTCGAATTCCGAGACTGTGCCTCGGACGGCTATTTTTAAATATCGATTCAAACGATTAAATTTCAAAACTGAACAATTCACTTTCAATTTCAATTTTGAAGCTTCTAAAATCTTCAATATTATCAATATGAATTTTACAAGCCTTTGAAATATTTTTATTCAGCTTAAAATTGAAGAATCAAATTTTTATTCAACTTTCAATAGATTAAATTCTATAATTTAATCGCTAATTTCAAAGTTATATTGAAAATTCAATCCAAACCATCCTTCAAATATTTAAAATAAATTAAATATTCTCAAATTGAATTGTTAAAAAATCCTGGGTCGTTACACTATGCTTCAGTGATTGTTTTGATAAAATATTTCTACTATTAGTATTTCCTTTTTGTCGATGACAAAGGGGGAGAAAATCTATGGAACTAACTTTGTTTTGTAGGAAAGATAGTGCATACATTCAGGGGGAGAAAATAAGTAAATACATCTCTAGAATAAATCAGTATTGTCATCAATCAAAAAGGGGGAGAATGTTGATACGCGAAGATTTTGATCAATGACAATGTGCTTCAACAGACAAGGAAGAAATATATGCAACGCTAAAGGAAGATCGGTGAAGACCAAATAAACATAACTATGTTACTTTATATAGGTCTTAGTCTAGATTTATTGTTAAAATCTATCCTCAAGAGGCTTGCACGAACACTAGAAAACATTTTATAAACTTCGTTTTTATTTAAGCTTTTACTATGCATATTTTATAAGTTCAGTCGACTGAAGAGGAATGGCCAGTAGACTGAAACTGGTACAAATATATAAATAGGCACAATTTCTGTCGACTGAATTTCCTGCACACTCGACTGAATTTGTTCCCGAAAATTTTACTTCATATTTTCAGTTGACTGAATTCCCTGTTCAGTCGACTGAATTTGAACCTGCGAATTTTCTCTGAAAATATACATTCTTCCTCCCAAGAGTTGCAACCATTCTCCAATGGAAATGGAAGCATCTCTTATTTGCAACATTTGACAACGAATGCACCTCTTCTACAAATATATATACATGATTCTAACATCATTCAAGTTACCGAATTTTCTTGCTTTAATCTTACTATTTTCTTGATCATATTCTCTAAATATTCTCAAAGTAATCACCAATTTATTGCTTGAATCACTGTCTTATTTATAACATTCTTTTGATTCATAGCAATTCACATTTCCTAAATCTTCACAAACACATTGCATACTCTCGAGGATAAGACTATAGAAATATTGTACTACATTAGACTCATTAGTGTTGATAAGAACACAACAAGTCGACTATTGTATTTTAGTAATTGAGTTGAAGTCCTCTTCGGTGGTTGAGGCAAGAAATCCCGTTCGGTTGTTCGGGTAAGTTGTAAACCTATTCCTCCGGATGAAGTGAGGGTGTTAGTTAGTGAAATTCCTAAGTGAAGCTTAGGGACTGGACGTAGGACTAGAGGTCCGAACCAGTATAAAGTCTTGGTGTCTACTTTACTTATTATCGTTATTTATGTATATCATTCCGCTATTCCATATTACACGATCCTACAGCATAGCCCCCTCTTTCACTTCATACCAAAAAATGTTAGGCTGGTCTAAGTAAAATTGGGAGATAATTCGGTAGAAAGCGCTTAGGAAATGGAAGAGAAGATGAAGGCTTCTCATCCTGAGCTTTTCTCCATTAAATTTTGTCTCCCTAAATTTTGTATTTTATAGGTTTGGTTGCATCGTTGTTGCTAGATTGAATGGTAGGGGATGGTTTCCATACTTTTTCATGCGATTTTTGCGCTCATATAGAATTTCATGCATACTTAGGTTGTTGGAATACACTGCTTATATGTCACGATCTCGCATTCACGATAGGATTGAGCTCACATATAGATAATGATGATCACATTACACTGTTGGTTAAGTATGGTTGTGTAGATAACTTAGTTGTACAACATGATTGTAGAGTGCAAGTTATATTGTCTTTCCCTTAGGAATTTATGTGACAAAATTCTTTTAAGAGGGAGAATGTAATACCTCATAAAATAAATAAGAAATTTATTAAGAAAAATTAATTAGTACTAAGGATAAATATGGAATTTGAGCAAACATAAGAATTTGGCCATGAAACATGCACCATTCTGTTCTTGGCGATCTTTTGAGAAATTTTAAAATATAAAGCTTCACGATCGAAGTTCAAATGAAGAATTTATTGACCTTCGAAGATCTCAGACAAAAAATATTTCAAACAAAATAAAATGATAAGTATGAAAATGTCAAGATTTATGTTAATGAACTATTAATGATACTTGGACCACGTTGGTCGGCCCTTTATTGGGCTTGTCAACCGCTATTGGTCGACCGCCAAGGGGCAATCGATCGATTGGTCGTACCTTGTCTGCTAGGGTTTGGCTTGGCCTGAATAGCCTGGATTTAATAATTTCAAACAAATTCCAGTCGAACAGTCCTGGCACACTGGAATAACTATAAGTAAGAGGTTAGGCCCTTTATTTTTATTTAGCAATAAAATAAACATGCTAGCAAAACTCTACCAGTTTTCTTCCTCCGTAATAAAATTCCTAAATTCAAAACCAAAAGTACGTATATGCATTTAAAATCTAAGTGTTAGGGAAGGAATTAATCAAGTTAAAGGAAGAGGTATTGAATTTTACACACACATACACATAGATATATATTGAATTTAAATCTAGTCTATGTACAAATAAATTGTTATATGCTATACAATCAAAATAGATAATCAAAGGAAGAGATTGGCATTAACGTGAAAGCAAATCCTAGGAAATTTAAGGAATACTGTTTGTGAGTGGAAATCTTAGTTTTTCACTTTATAGTAGTTTGTGCAGTGAATGTTTATTTTATTTTATGCTTTGGGGAATTATGTATGTGAAATCTAAAACTCCAAAATTCCCCCAAAAATTGTAAATTTAGAACTTACTAGAATCTTATTTGTTTTCTGTTAATATGATAGAATTTAATCAATTATTATTTTTAATATGAATAATTTATATTATATTAAAATTCCACTTCTCAAATTGTGTTATTTATTACAAATGATTCAAAAAGAATTAGGAATGGGTGTGCAAAGTATGGATTTTTTCTCCTGTCCATGGTTTGCACCACCTGCTTCAGTAATTAAAATAAATATGAATCTTTTATCGCTTCAACGTTGTAAATTTAAAATTCGAACTGGACATAAAGGATTTAAATTGTAATGATTTTTTCCTTTGAAATGGAGGCATTAATTATACTATATTAACGTAAAATAAGTTGGATGTTTTGATTTCATTTTTATGTGTGTGTGTATGGGTGTGCAAGTCTGTTTTGTTTGGCTAACCTAAATTATGATATTGGCCATTATGTAAACAATTGTATTGAACTGGGACTTGTAGAGATACAGAAATTTTGACATTTAAATTACTTAACACCCCAAGTAAGATGCGAAAACTTTCTTATAGAAATTCTTTTACACACACCTGGATATATTTAACAAAAATGTTAGGAATAAATATAATAATAATGTATAAGTCGTAACATACAAAATAAATAGGGCATTAAATAAAGAAATTGCAAATTGAATAACTATTAACAAATAAAAATAAACCATGTAAAAAAGGAGTTAAGTATAATTACATAATTTAATCCATAGTTAAAGGTGAAATAAGGGGTTTTCCTTGTATGACCTTTATCGTGTAAACCAGGTAGAGGAATGTATACATGTAAAAATGTCGACGTGATTCAACATTAAAAGTTGTGGAGTGGAAACGTGGCTAAGTTATAAGGATACGAGGTTAGTTAAGGAACACACAAGTATGCCCAGCTAATCTAGGTACCAGCATTGTACTTTTGTAATTGATGTAGGACTTCGCCTACAATTACCTATGGTGGATGTGATGTTAGTCCTAATTTTGTAAGGTAAGCCTGCCCAGCTAACCTAGCTACCGGTACCTATAAATAGTCAGACTAATCTGAGACATCACAGTTAGATTACTGGCCATATGGACGACGGAGTTCAAATAGGAGTCTGCTTTAGGGTTAAGGTAGGAATTATTTAAACGATATGGGTAATCTAGGATAGGCCTGCTTTATGGTTAAACTATTAAATGGATGTTGTAGGTTCCGCCTTTTTCCCATTCGACAAGTATTAAATGGTTGGGATTATCTTTTAGGTGCGGTAGAAATATCCTAAGGGGGTACACTTTGGGATTGAGGTATTAAATGGCTATTGGAGGGTGTATCTCTCTTCTATTTAAGAAGTACTAAGTAGCCTTATAAGATTTCTTACAATGTCGGCTTAGAAGTACCATGGAGGGGTTCACCCTGGGTATGGGTATTAAATGGAGGAAGTGTGCTTAGGGTCTAGGTATTAAATAGTCGGAGTTTGCCTATTTCCCATTTAAAGGGTTATTACATCAACCATATTGAAAAATAAAAAAATTGAAAACAATAATAGTTTCTTAATTAATTTATTAATTGACGTTGAAAATATTTTATTTGTGTGTACAATCAGTGTCGGCTTTAAAATAAAATATTTCATTTTTGGATCTGAAATTATGTGTTTGCGTATGTGTATGTACGTATGTATCAATACAAATATTTATAGATTTAAATTATTAAATTATATTCGGTTTAATATATTTTTCAAATTTATGTTTGCTCTCTGTACTAGATTTTTTTAAATCAATTTTTTTATAGATATATATATATATATATATATATACACCATGAAATTTTGAGTATGAAAATTCATTTTTAATTAATCTTTCGAATTTCGATTAAAAAGAAATTTTTTATTTTTATTTATTTTGTTTAAAGTCAAACAAATTTTGAATTTAAATTTTAAATTTTTAGAGAATAGGAATCCAATTGGGTGTATATAAAATAAAATTATATTCAATGGCATCACCTTAAATTAAAAAATTAACATAACATAATATAATATGATATATATATATATATATATATATAATATTTTGAAAAGGTCATGCTTATTTTAATATTCAATTTTAAAATATTAGATACATTTAGATATAAATTGAATATATATGTGCGTGTGCGCGCGCATATACATATATATTAATATAGATAATAATAAATTTATATTTGCATAGCATTATACAATAAATATGTATAAACATCTACTATTTATGTATTTATACAAATATCAATTAAAATAAAATGGTTGGGAAAAATGATTTAAAAAAATAGTTTATATTACTGTAAATACAAATTTTATTATTTGATGTATATGTATGTTGAATCATTATTGATATATGACATCACATATACATTTATTAACTATAAATCAAAATAGTTAACTACACACATGTTCACATATTGCCACTAGATTAGATCGTAGCTTTTAATATAGTTATGATATTTGCATTACGAGTACAAACATAATAAAATATTAAAAAATAAACTAAAAATTAATAAGTTAAATTAAAATTAAACTAATAATAAAATATTATTATTCAATAAAAAATAAATAAATATTTTAAACAAAATTAAAGAAATTGAATATATTTCTCAAACACTTTTATTTTGATGAAATCTCAATCTTATTACTAATAAATACTAAATATGATATTGTATAAAATTGGTTATTAATAAAATAATAAAATATGATCTTGTGCAAATTAATAAAGGAATTTTTTTAAAGTTGCCCTTTTAACCGCACTGCCAATGCAAATGATCCCATAATCTCAAATCCAAGTCGATTTTGTGGTTCCTCCCTAGTGTCTTGTGTTACTTTGAGTTTGACTATATCCAAATTTTTTTGATTCCCTAATTCCTTGCTTCTTCTACCCTTTATATCTTTCTATTCTTGTCCGTATTCGGGATCATTTGCCCCATTTCATGATTCAATTATGTTTCTCCCTTCCTCATCTTAATGTAATTTATTTGGGCGATGACTTTCTTTTATTTTAAAGACTATCCCAATAATCTTGCTAAATGAAATGACGACCAATGTGCTTGCAACATTTATGCTAGTGAAATGAGTTTCACTTTGAAACATAACTATTATGATAGACGAGTTTATGATGCTTATGATAATATCAGGATGGTGTATTGTTTCGTGGGTGATTCTTTGACTTTAAGCACTTATGGATGCTTGGTGAGCATGATAATAGGCTTGTGATAGAGGTTGATTAGGACCTGACTTAAATCTACTCTCCGAACTCATTATTGTTCTTTCCTAAGCTTGTTTAGCAGTTTAAGAATATGGTAAAGGAGGATAAGTTTTGTATTCTAAATTTGGAGTTTGCCATGTTATTTTGTATATGGCACTTTGTAGGTTCCTCTAGGTTATGTCTTGTGTTCTATGGAGTAGTATATTTTCCCTTTCATTTTTCCTTTGAGTAGTGAAGGAATATCTACTTTGCTTCTGTATCTTAACTTATTATATTTCTAAATAAGAATGTCAAAGGATGATTAGCCCCATTTTTCTTACGGGAAACACTTTTTAATGAAACTATAACATTGGAATACATAAGATATATTAATTAGTGGAGAAGAAATTAGCAGATGAAATATATTAGAGAAGTCGTTACTAAATTTATTATGGTTAATATATATTTGAACCAAAAATGGCATAAACACCCAAGAGATTGTGTAGAAAATAAAAAGTGAAGAAAGTAAATGAAAAAGAGCAAGAAAAGAATACATGGCAATTTATAGTGGTTCGGCTAATCTTGGACTACGTCCACTTAGCGATTTTATTGATTATATCACTAGTCTGCAATCAGTTATTCTTATGGATCGGTATTAATCCATGGGTGGTTACAAGAAACTAGAGTAAGAAAGAACTAGAGTCAAAAGATCCTTAAAAATGAGCCATACCCCTCTATTTCTGGAAGTAGGAAGCCTAAAGTCTCGCCTCCATGATCTCTACCTTGTTTTCCATGCCATAGACCATTTCTCTAAGAAAATATATGAATTCTCAGCAATATTTATTGATTGGTATCGATCCATGGGCTTGGATCGGTACCGATCCATAAGATGGTCAGACGGATCGTCTTGAACATCTTTTTCTAGGCTCGATTCATGGTTAGCTTCGTGATTCCAAACTATTTTTTTACCATTATTAGCTTGTTTCTGAGTCCAAATGATGGATCAATAGAGAAATAGAATTATTGACTTCAAGTGCTCGTGGAGATCGGTAGAGAATTACATAGAATCAACAAAGTAGTGCTTGAAATAGGCTCTTGACCTCATCAATAGTGGATAAGAGAAGTTGGACTTGGATTACGTGAAGTAATATGGATCGATGCCGATCCATGAGGTTGGATCGGTACCGATCTAACACAAGGGTGGATTTTGGTTCTTTGATTCTTGGAGTGGTTTAGGTTTGGTTTTGTGACTCTATTTGTGCTTGGTTTCTAGACTCTAGAACTATCTCTCCAGGCTATCTTCTTTGATAACTCCAAATTCGATTCGTATAGTTTATTGAAATATTTCTTGGACAAAGGCTGGATAACACTTGCCCCTCAAAATACATCTTGTTCTAAACATGATGTGCTTTGAATCAAAATGGGTTGGGATTGCTATGAAGGACTCCTTTATATGCATTGAATGGTCATTTTCCATCCCACGGATCGTTTTTGTGAAGAGTTATGTCAATAGACATTCGTCACAACGCTTTACCAGCATCTGACATTATAAATCTAGAGTGTGTTCTCATGATTTTTCATTCCAAACTCAGTAATTTTTAACCGATTCCTTTTGTGGACTTTCCAGGTCTGAATCTAATTTCCTTTGACTCTTGTTTTCAGGTGTTGGATATGTACACGTGCACACGTGCATTCCCCGGTTGAGTCCCAAGCATATTATCATGCCCATGTAAGCATATATAGGTCAACACCATCATCGTAGTTCTTTTTAAAAAAGACTCGGTATTGATCCGACTCCTTGGATCGGTACCAATACAGGACTTAGGAGAAAGTCTCACATTTATTTGCTTGGAAAATCATGTTTGGGCCTATATGACCCACTCTCTTCTATTTTCCTCCTCGCTTGATTTCTGCCGCTTTAAAGCTTGATCTCACTTCCACCTTTAAAAATCATTCAACTTGACAATTGACCTTGATCTGACATTCAAACCTAAGACCGCCACCACCTAATCCTGCCTAAACCTGACCTCGCCAATTTCGTCGTGGTTGGACTCTATTCATCGATCCAAGACTTGACCATTCCTAGGAAATTGACTTCACCAAGATTCGAAATTTGCACTCGAATTCCTCTTTTAATCTTGTCAAACTAGGTAAGGGGAGATGGAGTGATGACTAGACATGGACAGGATTCATATCGTTGGCGGCCTTGACTTCGAATTGGTGATAAGAAGGAGAAGGAGGACAAAATTTCTCCAAGGGGTTGGATCGGCATAAATCCAACCCTTATGAATTTCATGAACTTCAAGTTCACATGTGAAATTTTCTTGTGGACCAAGGATTTTTGTCGAATCTCTTTCTATTTTTTAAAACATTTCCAAAGCATGGTCGACAATGTGATGCTCATGGGATGGTCAGCGATGATTGTCACTTCGAGCAGTGTCCAAACTCTTAAATTGAACAGTCATATAATATCGGAAATTTACGCCGCACAGCACTCCACTAAGTTTCACTTTAATACAAGGGGTATAACTTATAGTTAATTTGATGTTGATTATCTATCGAGTTTTTATAGAATGGATTGTAGACATTCTTAGCATCTAGCCACTCAAACACAGGTCCATCTACTTTCAAATATGCCGAATCTGATATCGAGTCGAGCTCGACTGACGTTGCACTTTCACAACAAACTTCGACGTAGTTCATACCTCCAGTTGACAATCCACAAGTGGATCAACCTCATCTAGAATTCCCTCAAAACTCATGAATGGTCCTGAAGTTGAAATAGAAACTACTTCTAATACTCTTATGGATGTTTTCATTTTAGACGATCATATCGATTCCATTGCTTCAAAGGTAGAGGAGGAGTCACTCCGTAGAATTTGCGATAAACATAGGACTACATATGAGCATGTATTGGTCCCTTCTTGACACCAAAGAGCTCACAATCCCCCAGAAGGTTATACTGCTTGTAAAAGATATATGTGCCTGGCAGGATGCGTCCTACCATTCAATCAATTTATTCGTCGAGTTCTGAACTTCATGAGATTAGCTCCAACGCAACTACATCTAAACAACCATGCTTCCTTCATGGCACATATATTGGCTTTGCTCGACATATGCATCGAGTACCTAGTGATGAGGAGATTCGATATATATATATATATATATATATATATGTATGTATGTATGTATGTATGTATGTATGTATGTATGTATGTATGTATGTATGTATGGTTTTAAAAGCCAAAAAGGAATCCGTTTCTAATCTATCTAGAACCGAAATATAGTTGTTATTGTTACATGGAATAAGTTGAGCATTTCAAGAGTTAATAGTTCTATGTCTAATGTCCACCTAGATTTGCATAAAGATGGCTATTTGGATGTAAGTTATACTTCATTTGTTTATTATGAACTCGCCTTGTGACTTTACGAGCTTAACTCATGTTCTTTCTGCAATTTTGATGCTTGGCGAGACCAATGGCGCGGCACTTGCAGATGCTATCAGAGTCCTTATGGCACTTATGGAGGAGGATAGAGATATCAGATTTCTTCTTTCCGATGAGAATATCCTAGCTTATAATTTGCTAAAAGTGGGCTGTAGCACTGGTCAAATCCAAGTGGCTTATGACAAGGATGACAACGAGGATTATACTAACTTGCCTAGAGGTGGCAATGTAAATCCCAACGTGCCCCCAGACCCAAGTCTAGGGGTAGAAGTTGAAAGAGAGCATGAACGCACTAAAGAAGGAGAAATTGTAGGTGGAAGGGATAAACCTGGCCATGATGACATTGACGCGGGCCATGAGTCTTCGAAGCGCAAATATGACCAATAGTCCGTTCTATAGGAGAGGCTGGTCGTGAAAATTTCTAAGGGACAGACTTCCAGACGACCCCCACCAATCAAAACTGCAGAGTAAACTCCACTCCCCTCTGAAGATATCTTTGCCAACCTAGGGAAAATTGAAGCCGAAAATAAATCCTTCAGCCTTGACCACATGAGTCTCGAGGGTCTTGACTCCCCTATCCGATTTCACGATGATATACGTTTCATTGGCATAGGATAGATCACACCTATGAGAAAAGCTCCAACACACAGTCCGTCGGAGGAACACTAGGATACTCACACACATGTGCACTGCACTACAGCTATTTCATGTCCTTCTTTGCTGATTCTAACTTGTTCTTGTTTCATTTGCAGGATCCATAGAGAGGAAAAAGTATATGTTTCGGTCTTTGGAGGAGAACGTACCCTGACCATACAGGCATCGTCTAAGCACATACCATTAAGGCAGTGGTTGAGATTCTAAGTCTAGCCATTAGTCTAGCCACGACAGAGGCAGTCACAATAGAGACTATCCATCTCACGACTCTATGATTCTGCCTCCGGATATCATTCCATGTCTAGATACCTCCGCCAAGAAGCTCAGACAAACATTATGATCACCGCGATGACTTTCAACTGGGCAAAGTTTCTCATGCACCACCTCCAACTTCCATTCTCGACCAACGCTTAACATCAAATCATGTCGATCGGCCTTTTGATCAAAGGCACTATAAAGGCAATTTTGAGCCTTTCATTATAAGGTAAGTAAGAAAACAAACAAAGCTTCGAACGTCGGCGTAGAGCAATAGATTGTTATTGATGCTCGAATGGTCGATCTTAGGGAATAATTCCCGAATGTATGCTTTGATGTGCTCGTGTTCGTGCCCAACCTAAAGAACATTTAGTCAAAAGTCAGGATATGACAATCTCTATGTAGCATACTCTTACAACCAAATATAATGAGTAGAAGCGGGTGACTGAGAAGAGGTTTTGAGGGAAAGGAAACTTGAGATTTAAAAATCGAAACTTCCAGAGAAGAAAGATTAGAGGACCAATGCTCATCTCGACTCTGAGGTTGAAAATTTGAGAACATCACAAGCTGAAGTCAAAAAAAGGCTGAGGATGCTATCAAGGCACTCAAGAGCGAGAGGACCAAGCATCATGATGATATACAAACCGTACATCGTCAAAACCATGACTTAGTGCTGGATAAAGATGCTTTGAACAAGAAAGTAGATGAGCTGTCATCCAAGCTCGAGAGCGAGACAAAGCAGAAAAATTAAGCTCTCCAAAAGGCTCAAGGGTATTGCAAAGAGCTAGTTGCTAGTCATGTGGAAAGGACAAGGTGGTTGAACATGCTAGAGACATGGACGCGCTTTTCAAGAGGGAGGTTAAAACCATAGAGGAATGGATAATGGAGAGATTTGAACCATTGCTCATTAATACAACACTAATGTGCTTACGTTTTGTAACTTAGAGTGGTTCAGTTACGACTATCCCAGGACTCTAGCTCTTGTATGGGAACAAGCTTTTACAAATGAGAAGGAATTTCTAAAGGGTGGTGAGGTAGACTTGGCTCAGTTAGTGAAAGAGATCCTGGTAGGAGATGATTCCAGGGTGCTAAGAGAAGGTGAGCTTATTCTTCATCTGGAGCTGGCCGCTACAGTGCAAATAGACTTAGACAAAGGCTCAAGATCATCACCTCAAGATGTCACTATTGGGGACACATCTGGACCCAAAATTTCTCCTAACTTATCTTCAATCTTGGGATATAATCCAGATTGACCCTATGTGAAAAAGTCCACTATCCTTTCTTCTATCTTAGAAGGGAATTCTAACGACACTCCAACCTACACTGAATCTCAGTCTGAAGGAGGTATCTCATTGATTTCGCCAATATTTGAGAGTGTATATATGTTTTCACTTGACATCTCTAATCTATCTTTTAATATCTCCCAAGTTTCAAGCCAACGCTAGGTCATCTCGGTTCTTTACAAAGGTCTCTAGTCAGGACAACAAACATCTACAAAGAATTATGACCATGACTACTTTAACGACGGTCCTGATTATCCTTACTAGTGAGATTCTTAGGCCTGGCATATGGATGATGGATGCTTTACTGGATGAAGGGACGGTGAGCTTCACGGAGCCCTGACTGACGATGATGTTGTTATCGCTGGGTTCTCCAAGCCTCTGGCAGGTCCTAACATGAGTACGCTTGAGCAAGAACTTCTCTTAGCCAAAGTGGTCAAGCTAGAGAAGATAGAGGTCATTTCCCCTACTTTGTCCATACCTTTGCCAGGTCAGACTATCTTCATTCCAGTCACTATTCCTCCACCTAGGAGCACTCAAAGCATGCCTGCTGGAACATCATAGAGCACTCCATCCAAGGGCGAAGGAAGAAGTAGGAAGAAACCTGATCAAATCACACCTCCCTCTGGAGAAGAAAAGAAAGAGTCCAAGAGGTAAAATCATAGGAAGTGATCGTTGGCTTGTTTTGTATAGATAGACTCACTTTAGGTTTGTAGTCATAGAAATCTATTTTTTATTTTAGGCCGGCGTTGTGCGGGTTCGACCCTTGCTTTTGTTTTCAGCTTAGGTATAAATAAAACATGTACATTTTCTTCAACTCTTATTTTGATTATTAATAATAGAGACTTTTGTTTTGTAAAATCTTTGTGTGAATTTGTTTAAGTACTCAAGAAATGTGCTCTCCTTGTACTCACGATCCATTTATTTTCATAATTATGGTCAGACTAAGTTATTAGTCGTTTCATGATCGTCAAGCTTTCATCGTTCAGGTATCCCTTTCCAGTATCAATCATTGATTTGCGAAACGTTGGGCATCGGATGGGGTAAGCAATTTAGAACAACAGTTCAGGTATCCCTTTCCAGTATAGTGGCATCCGATCATGCCAAGCCTTGGGAGCTGGTTGAGCAAACTACTAAAGATCGTAGTTTGCGCATTCTCATCCAAGACATTTATCTTCAATAACGCCTAACTTCGGGCGTTGATCAAAGTTTATATGTAAGATCCCACCTTACGTTGGGCAAGGATCTTCCGTCTTGCCCATTCTAGGCAAGATGTTAGTGATTGGGTGGTAGTGTCACATCTATTTTGAATTATACTCCTGCACTCACATCAAGGGTAAGAGTTAGCTGATGGATGGTCAATTCACATCCTATTTAGTTTAGACTCCTGCTCCCACATCAAGGACAAGAGCTAGTTGGCAGATGGTCAAGTCACGTACTCTTAGGTTTATACTCCTACCCCCACATTAAGGACAAGAGTTAGTTGGCATCCATCTACGGGAGCCAAGAATGGTTGAGGGTCCAATCATGGGCCATAGAAGTTTGATTGGTACCTAACTCCGGGTACCTACATACCTGCATTATACACATGTAAATTCAGTCGAGTTGGTCATATTTCACAACTCTTAAGCTATGTAAAGATGGAGATATAGATTCATAAAGCCATTTCATTTATTGCAAACGGGAAATGACAGGTTCTGTTTTATTACACGGCTCTATAAATTTATTTCTAAGTGAAATAACATTGTAAGTGCTCGCTATTCCAAGCCCTTGAGAGTGAGATCCTCTCAACTATCATTAGCCTGAAGTGAAATCTCTAAGCTTTTGCTCTACTGCATACGGAACTTCACACACCGGGGCTAAGTTTCTTGGGTCAGGGAAGATTCGTTTGAGAACCAAGTCATCAATTTTAAAGGTTCGACTCCTGATCTTGGCATTGTAGTATCGGGCGACTCGGCCACTGTGTGCAGCTGCTCTCAAATAAGCTTCATCACGCTTCTCATTGACCATATTAAGAGATTCCAATAGGAGATTCTCATTTGTCTGTGGATTGTAGTAAGTTATTCAATGAGAAGGTACTGCCAGTTCAATTGAAATCATAACCTTTGATCCGTAGGCTAAGGCGAATGGACGGTGGTCAGTCATTGACTTATGGGTTGCTCGATAAGCCCAAAGTGCTAATGGAAGTTCATCGACTCACTTGCCCTTAGCCTTTTCCAATCACGTTTTAAGAATGGACTTAATAATCTTGTTCATGGTTTCAACTTGTCCGTTTTCCTAGGGGTGTGCCACTACAGCAAATCTCTTCTTTATGTGATGTTGGCGCTAGAAATCCTTAAACTCGGTGCTGTCAATTAGGTTCCGTTATCGTTAATGATTGCTTGTGGAACTCCTAAATGACAGATGATCTTAAAAAAAGTTGATTACTTTCTTTGCGTTAATTATGGCAAACGGCTCCACCTAGCCCATTTTGTGAAGTAATAACCTACGAGATTGCGTACTTCACACCACCTTTAGATCTCGATAATGCACCGATAATATCAATTCCCTAAATTGCAAACGGCCAGGGACTGACCATTTGAGTAATTTCCGTTGGCAGGGCCTTCGAAATCTTAGCAGACCTTGGCACTTATCACACTTACTTGTGTAATCAGTTGCGTCTCAGTTGATAGTCGGCCAGAATTACCCACAGTGGAGAATCTTCTGCGCCGGGATTGCCCCCTAGTGTGGTCGCCATAATCTCCTTCATGAACTTCTCTTAGGACTTTTTTGGCCTCATCGTTAGGAACACAACATAGCGGGGGACTAAGAATCCATTCATATAAAGTGCTACCTTTTGAAAGATATATCTCAAAGCTTGGTGAAGGAGATTCTTTCTTTCGCTCATCCTATGTGGAAGAATTCCCCTTTAAAAATAATTCTTTATTGGAGTCATCCATGGCTCCTTCTCATGCTTGGCCTCTAAGATCCAATCAGCATCCATATGTTCGATGCTTGGAGTCGACAATGCATCCATTAGAACCAGACCCATAAGCTGTGCACCTTCGAAACTATCCCGCTTGGCCATTGAGTCGGCCTTTGCATTATCCTCTTTGGGAATATGCATTATTGTTTAATATTTAATGCCGCTGAGCAACTCAAGTGTCTAGTTTAGATAAGGAGTAAACTTTGCTCCTTTTGCTTGAAACTCTTTCCTAATTTGACACACCACCAACTAGGAATCACAAAAGATGTGTAAAGTTTTAACTCTTGGTTCCTTGGAGATTTTGAGTTTCGTAATCAATGATTTATATTCCACTTCATTATTTATTGCAGGAACACTAAATTCTAAGGCATAATAAATTGAACAATCCTCTGGAGTGACAAGTATAACTCCAGCATTGGAACAACATTCATTTGATGCACTATCTATGTACATTTTCCACCTAGCATTCTGCTCACCACTACTCTCCAGAGTATCGTCTCACGTAGTGTATTCATCTATGAAGTCCACCATAGCATCACCCTGGATATATCTTCAAGGTTGATACGTTATTTATATTAGCTCAATTCAATGTTCCATTTTGATAGCCTTCCACTTCTTCTCTGAGTGTAGCAGATCTCTCCGGACTCGAGATGCGGTGCTTCTGTTTCAGAGGAACGCACTTGGGATTTATGTTCAATGCATGGCTCGGTATCTCTGGCAAGGTCCACACATATCAAAGTGCGTCCAGGCAAACCGTCTAGGTTCGTCCTGAGAAAACCAACCAACTCCTTCATCACTCGCATGTCATGCTGTGAAGCGACCTTCAAGACCCGTGTCAGATCATCCTGGCTGATCGAAACATTGATTATCAATTCGGCGGGAGCTGCTCTTCCATTCAGTGGCTCTTTTCGTAGTTCTATATCCTTATGAAATCGACTGAGCTGCCCTAGACAAGGCTTAGGCGATAGTTCCTATGCATCCAAAGCCTTAATGCAGAGGGCGCCTCTACACTTTACCCATTCTCTCTTCGCCTTGCCTCCTTTAGCTCGACGATATAAAATTCACGGCCCAGTCCCTGATCTCCTTGGACTATTCCTACACCATTTTCTGTAGGAAACTTTATTATCAAGAGTCATGGATTTATAGTTGCTTTAAAATTCAACCAAGGCTGGTCGGCCCAAAAATACATTATAAGTATAGTAAATATCCAAAACCTAAAAGGCACGACCCGCACTCGCTTGCGGTTCAAGTACCGCCACTAGTTCTACATACCTAACTAGCTCCGTAGCCATCCTATTAAATCTCTATATGTGAGATTTATACGATTCCAAGTCCTTTCCTTCCAAAAGCATCTGGACGTATGCTTTTTAAAGTAGAATGTTGAACACACTCCCACAGTTAACAAACACCTTTCTTACAATAGCATGGATCAATCATGGTCGTTATAACCAACAGGTTAATCATCGAGGCTTTTACCCCGTTCACGTCTCGGTTTTGAAAAACAATATCGTTTGTTTTGGTTCTGAATTGTTTTGCCAGAGCTCCATCCTCCACATCTAATAGCTTTCATTCTCAGTATGCTTCCAAGCATCAACATACTTATCCATCTCACTCAAACTCTTATCACTGGATATGGTCTTCCAATGATTATGTTAATCACCAAACATTTTTCGAGTTTCCTAGGCTCTTCACCACTAGGCATGGCTTACCTCCTTAAGGATGTTGACCCAAGCGGGTCGGAATTCACTTGCCCGCCATCCCTCGGGTATTTCATAAATTACTGCAGCTTCCTTTTACGGACAAGTCCTTAGTCATATCGTGCAAGTGTCTACATCATTAATGTTGTGACCATATATTTCGTGAAACCTGCAGAACTTGTTAGATCTCTTCTCCTTCTCAATCGATTCTTTCCGAGCTGACTTCCTGTACTGCTCAGTACCTTGAGTTGCTAGACAGATATTCTCGATTAATTTATTTAACTTGGTATAATTATCATACTTAGGAATGTTCGGACGACTCATATTACCAGGCTTTCGATCTCTGGCTCTGTTGTCATTCAGTTTCTAACCACCGCACTTGTTGCCAACATTTACATCCACATTCCCGGAAGTCCCTTCAGACTGTTTTACAGCAATATTACACTATATCACTTCAACTGAACTTCCAGCCTCACCTCTTTAGGGATGATTGTGTGCCTCCTCCAAAAGTAAGAACTGATTAGCCTTCTCGTAGAAAATATCCATCGTCAATCGAGGTTTCATTTCCAACCATCTTCCAAAGTCGATCTTGGGATGAATCCCCCTAATCAGTGCAATCAATACTATGTCATCATTGAGATTTATTTCATTTGTCACAACTGTATGAAACCAGTTCAAGAAATCCTTTAATGACTCTCCCGCATCCTGGAAGAAGTTTGATAATGACATCGCATCTTTTGGACGTGAAATGTGTAAATGAAATTGTTCTAGAAATTTTCATTACAACTTAGCAAAAGACGATATGGATCTCAGTGGGAGCCGAGTGAACCACATCTTCTCTACTCCCTCTAGGAAAATTGGAAAGCAATGACATCTCACGACATTAGATGCTCTGGCTGAGTCCATATGTCACACATACTTTATCAAATGCTTCCTTGGATCTATCTTTCCACCGTACAGTGGCATCATTGGTATTGCAAACGTCCGTGGGTACTTCATATGTGGATTGTTCTAGATAAACGAATTACGACTAGGAGTAGTACCCCCATTCATCATTGCTTCTAAACTGATTATCATTAACAAGTTTCCTGACCATCTTGGCCAAATAATCTAGTTCTAGAGGTTCGGCTGAACGGCGGTAGTCAGATTTATTTTGAATGTTCGACCCGGCAAATGCTCTCGGGCATACTCTCGATACTTGGGTTCTCCAAACTCTGGAAGATCCGTTTGTCCAATATCCCCCCCATTTGATTCCTAGGCGGCAATTCTTCATATGTAGCTCGATATTCTTGATTCAGATTCTAAACAGCACGACCAAAGGTCGCATCCACACCACTATCTAAAGGGTGAGGCCCTGCTTCAACATTGGTTGGATCGGTACCGATCTGACCTCTTAAATCAGTATCGATCCACAAACCCTTAACACGGGTCTACCTCGTGTCTTGATTTGAAGTCTCGATAGTGTTTTGAGTCATTTATGCTTCTTATTCCATTGTCTCTACTCAAATGATTAGGAACTATTAGATTATGAATTAGATGATGTTAAGTCTCTCCTGCTTCTTCTACAGTGGTTTTGAGTCAACTCATTCAGCAGTCTCAAGTTCCGCTGCATTTGCTGGATCATCTCATTATGACACTCTTAGAACATATCCTTCATCTGGTTCATCGTACGATCCATCTCCATTCTGGTCTAATCATTGAATATATTGACATCTTGGAGGATATGTCATGTATATTATTAAGTAGTCACTATGTGCCTGATATAGTATTTTGGATGCGGTGTATACATTAAATGGGTTTAGTACTGATATTTTGCATATTGACATTTTAGTATGTATATGAAGTATATTATTCTTCTTTGATCTATGACTCTGGTTCTGATTTATTTATACGATATTTTATTCTGAATATTTCTAATCATGTATTTATTATTTTGTATTAATACTATATAGGTCAAAAAATTTGGTTTAGATCCTCAAAAGGTAATGAGGATGTGTCAATATTAGCGCAAAAAATATATTCACCTTTGATCGGCCTTAACCAGCCGTACTCTCTTTGTTATTAGACAACATTATTTGTAATGTTTTTTAATAATATGGGTATAGCGCTATGGTCGTTACAGCTTGGTATCCGACTTCAGCTGGATTTTGGATCTTTAGTTGGTTTTGTTCGGCAACTTCATCCACACACTGAGTACCTTGATTCTCAGCGTCTTCAACAGCTCTGGAGTTGTTAGCATGTTTCTTCTTTAGGGCCATGGCGTATAACTTCTAGTAGATTGTTGAAAATTTGAATGTAAAATAGTAAGGTTGAAAGATTGGATCAATCTCTCGGTTATAAGAAATCCAATAATAAATGATGGATCCAAGTAATATGGCTCTAGGTTAAAGCGTCAAAATGTTTGAACCAAATATGACACAAACACCCTTGAGATTGTGTAGAGAATAAAAAGTGAAGAAAGTAAATGAAAAAGAGCAAGAAAAGAACACATGGCAATTTATAATGGTTCGGCTAATCTTGCCATACGTCCATTTAGCAAATTTATTGATTATATCACTAGTTTATAAGCAGTTGTTTTTACGGATCGATATAAATCCGTAGGTGATTATGAGAAATTAGAGTAAGAAAGAGCAAGAGCCAAAAAAATCATTAAAATGATCCCTACCTCTCTTTTTATAGGAGCAAGATGCCTAAAATCTTGCTTCCGTGATCTCCGTCTAGTTTCCTAAGCCATGGACAATTTCTCCAAGAAAATTGATGAACAGCTCAGCAATATATATCGATCGGGATCCATAAGATGGTTAGATGGATTGTCTTGAACGCTTTGTCTAGGCTTGATTTGTGGTTAACTGCATGATTCCAAATTTATTTACACCGTTATTAACTTGTTTCTGAGTTCAAATGATGTGTTGGTAGAGAAGTAGAGTTGTTGATTTCAAGTGTTCATGGAGATTGATAGAGAATTGCATAGAATCAACAAAGTAGTGCTTGAAATAGGCTCCTGACATTCATCAATAGTAGATAAGAGAAGTTAGGTGAATGCAACATTTTGTACAAGGCATTCCTCTAGGTTATGTCTCTTGTTGTATGGAATAGTATGTTTTCCCATTCATTTTCCTTTCAGCAGTGAAAGAATATCTGTTTTGCTTTTGTATCTCAACTTATTATTTTTTTAAATAAGAAGGTTAATTACCTCGTTTTTTATTCGTGAAACACGTTAAATGAAAATGTAAAATTAGAATACATAAGGCATATCAATTATTGAAAAATAAAAAATAGAGGAAGAAATATATTACAGAAGTCATTGCTAAATTCATTTATTATGGTTAATATATAATTATTGGTTAGATTTTTCATAGATACTGTAAATCTGTAACAATAAATCTCTGCACATTCAACTCTAATATTAGTTTAAATTTAAATTACTTTATGAGGAACCCATGCTCATTCAACTCTAATATTACACAAGTTTATTAGATACTTAAGATAAAAATGTGCGGCCGCGATTGCATATCAACCTGATAAGCATATGTATGATAGTAAATCTTTACCCCGCATTACAAAATGAATATAGAGACGACATTGAGCGTTGCCAAAGCAAGCTTGATGTTGCGTTGATTGGTAACCTACCAAAACTGAATGGGAGATGGGTGGCTGGTCCACTGATTCATGGATAAATCGGTCAAAGCGGCACATCAACAAAACGTAAAGTTCGATGTTGCATTTGATAGCAAGTACAGATACATGTTAGAAAGGGTAAAAGCAGAAAAGATGGAGGAAAAGACAAGGTGTGCGTAGGCGGTGCACGGGTCCACTGATTCCGCTATAAAGTTCATAATGAAACCACAAGTTAGAAAAGGTGCGATGATTACGTTGTCTGCCTCTTTCTTTCATGTACCAACAATATCTACTGCTGCCTCGTTTTTAAACGGAAACAGCTTGATTTCGGCCCACATTTGGCTTTATCTCCTCCTTTCAACACAATATTAAACGCCAATTTTCACTGTTGAACTCCTGTTTCATCTTCATTAAGCTACTGCGAATATTTTGTATCCTTGCAAAGCGAGATTCAACATGAATCTGAACTTAATCTAAAGAAGACACGCACCAAAGGTTCAATTGCACTCATTTATTGTGCCATTAATCCTTTAGCATTGGAAATTTTCAAACTTGTTTTGGGTTTTGGAATTGGAAAAGGAAAGAAGTAAATTATTAGATTCCACGCTGTAGAAAATGAGATGCTACATTTGTTTAAATATAGAACTCTTAGGCTCCGCCTAGTTGTGGTACCGATTATGAGAGGAGTTGAAAGTACCGATTTTGATCGTCAATTACTGTAGCGGTTTCGATTGGTTTACATTAAATACTATTAAACCGATCAATGCACACTTGAGAGTTTAACATACATCGGATTTGAGAATTCTTTATGCTTCCTTATATTTTGTAAAGATTAATTCTACAATATAATCAGTGATGACATAATTGAAAGAAAAAATAAGCTCTCAAAACACCACATTTGAAGGGTTGAGAATCACCATGAAAATTACACTGCACCGGTTTCCACTGATTTTATAATCAACAACAACCAGTGTGAAAAAACTTACAAGCAAAGGTTATGATAACACCTGAAATATAGAACCGTCCAAAACCAGTCAAAACCGGTAGAAAATAAATTCTCAAGCGGAGCCTTATATGTAGTTCGAGCCCTTTAAACATTCAATTTTTATCTTCTAAACTGAAAACAGAGACCATGCGTGCTCCGCTGTTGACCAAACCGGATCAGATTTGGATCTAAAATGTATGTTTTGGATGAGTTTACAAAGCCCAGGAGTTGATAATTGTAAAAACTGGGAGATGCAACTGTTACAAACGGTTGTAGGCCAATATACACGATTTTTAAATAAAAGCGAGAAATGTGATAGTTGCAGCCAATAGACGACCATTGGAAGAACCTATTGATGACTGGATGCATCTCTTCACTGTCTATGTAAAGCGTCTGTTAAAGATTAGACGCAAGTTCTTCTTCATTTTCGTGCTCCTTTATCGCATCATCAGCCTCTGATTAAAAGAGTGTTCTTGACCGGATCAAAGTAGTACAAACTTTGAATCCGATTACCTGTTAAAACGCTTCATTGAATCTTCAAGTCAATAATTCAGTTACTCATTTTTATTGAAGGTTGAACTATTGTTAAAAAGAATCTTTTATAAAGATCCTTATAGTCAAAAATACAATATGCAATATCATCATGCTCCAATAACCAAGTATTTTCAACAATTTTTAGACAATAATCTCAACCGTGGAAGGCACAAGCAACATTTATGTCTTACAAGTCATGAATAAATAGCTTACTCGATTGGGACGGTTTGATGGAAATAATTTCATTTGATAGCAAGAGATAATGGAGTTCTTTCTGATCACCGTCAAAGTGTTCTACATGCTAGAAGATGGCTTGGAGGAAGTTCCCGAAGAAACTTTTACAGATATTCATGCGCTTAAGAAGAAACGTACAAAGCACAAGTAAGATGACTTTCTGTGTAGAGTACACGGTCTGAACACACTTTCTGCTTTTGTCTACAATGCAAGTAACTAGAAATTCCTGGTATGCAATTTTATTGATTTTAAAATGATCAAAAGTAAGTACGTTATTGACAAATTAGCGAAATATTATATATAATAAATCAAAACAAATATACTAATATTGATCTCCCCAATTCGTACATAGTGGAAGACATAATTTCAAAACTTCCACATTCGTGGAATGACTAGAAGAAAAAATTAAAGCATGCAGAAACAGACTATGATTTAGAGAGTTTACAGTTTCACCTTTGCATAGAATATGACTCTCACAAACGAGAACCAAATAATAATCCACAAATTGAGTTTCTTTCTTGGGCTCGTAACATTAAAATAACAAATACATTAAAGTCTTAAAAATGAGACATAGTCTAAGAAGAAAGATATCTAAAGAAAGATAAAGAATAAGACACTTGATATTTTTGTAATAAGCCTGGCCACTATGCTGACCGTCGTCTACAAAAGAAACAAATGAAACCGAATGTGGTTGAAAGCTCACTTGGCTATAGCGCAAGAAACAAACAATATTGTAAAGAAACTGACCCGATCTAGCATGAGTGAAATGGGTAGACTTCAAAATAATTTCCCTAGGATTATAGTAAGCCTATGAAGTCTAATGAGTTTTACTAAATTCAATCTAGTTAATTTAAATAAATCCAAATTTTTTTAACTTTCTGATTTAATTTGTTAAATCTATGTTTATTATTTATAAAATTTGAATAAGTATGAATATATCAAATATATTTCATATTTCTAAAAGGTGTTTATAAAAAGGAATGAACATATTGTTAGATCTAGATGTAATCATGTCAAAATCTAACTGGAAGGAGAAAAGATGATATCAAAAATTAGTTACACTTTCTCTTTTTGCAAACATTATACTAATACTATAACTAATCACTATACAAATGACGATTGATGATAAAATATTTAACATGGCATAGAACAATAAAACAATAACAAGGTCAACATATACAGAATAGAAGTAGTACATATAGTAATCCATGCAAAAGTTAATTTTTGGCTTTAATGGTTTCAATCCCATATGCCTCAATGGACAAAATGAAAGTGACTAAGGATCGTGCAATATGGAATATTAAATAAACTATCTACTTATGCAGAATGTAAATGTAAATGTAAAAGTAAAGTAATAAAGTAAGTGACATCAGAGATTTTTATACTGGTTCGAACTTCCCGTTCTATGTTCAGTCTCAGGATTCTTCTGGAATTTAACTATCAACCTTCACCTAATCTAGAGGAACAGGTATTACATCACCTAAGCAACTGAACAGGACTTCAACCGCTTAAGAAACAAAATAGGACTTCAACCCTTGAGCAATCGAACAGGACTTGAATAATACAGAAAATTATCTGACTGAATGTGCTCTTTTAATAGCACATATTAGTCTTCAAAGTACACCATTCCTATAATCTACTTCTTCGTGGTATTTCATGTAATTCGTGAAGACAAGAAGTTTATTGGATAGCAAATGTAGTATTCTTGAATGAACAAGTGATTAGAATGAAGTTTTTAATATTGAATTCTTTGAGTTCAAATAGCAAGATAGATTAGAAATTAAAATAAGAATTGATTATCGAAATAATGGAATTCATGGTTATTTATAGAGATTAAGAGTTGTATTCGTTCATAAAAGATGGCCATGAAAAGATTTGGAAGCAACTCTTGAATCAAGAGTGGTTTCTACTCATTAACATGAAGTGTCTCTTGAAAAATTAGCCGTTATGAAGATTCAGCCGTCTGAATAGAGCAACTTATCCAGCTGAATTGATTAAAAATAAAACCCGCAAAGTAAATAGTGCAAAAAGTAACAAATTCAACCGACTAAATTATCATATTCAACCGTCTGAATATTCGGTCACATTTGTGCACATGCACAGTAGCCGGCCGGCCGACTCACGACATTCAGCCGGTTGAGTTAGTGTTTTCTAGGTTTTCTGCTTGTTTTTTATGAACTTTATATAATGTGTGTGTGTGCATATACCACTTCGGAGAGATTTTAACATATATTTACTACTAAACTCAAACCTTAAACTTGATACTTTGTTGAAGCAATCTGGAATCTGGTCTTCAAATTGTTAGAATATTTCTCGAGTAAAAGACAATATCTTCTCCTACAAGTCTAGTTAGATCTAAATGATACATCTATTTATATAGTTACCACAATCAAAACACCAAAATTCGAGGTTCTAACACAAAATTGAAAAATTTTGTGCTGATTTTATCAGGAAGAAAGAAGGACCTCAAAAAATAAAATATCGAGACTCATGTCGGCCTAAAAGGATGGAGGAGTGGGTCTCAAAAACTTGAGAGATATGAGGAATGTTTTCACACGAACATGGATGGGAAATCATAAACTTGAATGGTCTATAGGCAAGATAGATGAGTTAAAGATACATAAAAGATAACATATGGCAAATGGTTGCGGGTAATAATGCATCTCCTACATGGAAGGCTATAATGAGAATTAGAAGCAACTTGGCTGCAAACTGTACTGGAGAAATTGCACAAGGTAGAGAGATAGACTTATGGAGGGATCCTTGAATAAATGATGAATCATTTATAGACGA